>NW_004624737.1:4300503-4341247 GCF_000247695.1 Heterocephalus glaber | reverse complement strand
AGCATCACCTTGATCCCCAAAGCGGAGAAAGACCCAACCAAAAAAGAGAACGATAGGCCAATCTCACTAATGAACATAGATGCAAAAATCCTCAATAAGATACTGGCAAACAGAATGCAGAAGATCATCAAGAAGATCATACACCCTGACCGAGTGAGATTCATCCCAGAAATCCAAGAATGGTTCAACATATGCAGATCAATAAATGTAATACACTATATTAACAGAGCCAAGAACAAAAACCATATGATCACCTCAATAGATGCAGAAAAAGTGTTCGACAAAATCCAACACCCATTCATGGTAAAAGCCCTATAGAAAATTGGAATAGATGGTCTTTTATTTCAATCTGATAAGAGCCATCTATGAAAGACCAACAGTTAACATCATACTAAATGGTCAAAAACTGAAATTCTTCCCCCTAAAATCAGGAGCAAGACAAGGATGTCCTCTATCACCACCCTTGTTCAATATAGTTCTGGAAACATTAACCACAGCAATTAGACAAGAGAAAGAAATGAAAAGAATAAAGATAAGAAATGAAGAAGTTAAATTCTCATTATTTGCTAATGACATAATATTCTACATAGAAGACCCCGAGAACTCCACCAAGTCTTCTAGACTTTATAACCAAATTCAGTAAAGTAGGTGGATACAAGGTGAACACACAAAAATCAATAGCCTTACTGTACACAAACAACAGACTCACTGAGAAAAGAACTGGAGAAACAACTCCTTTCACAATAGCATCCAAAATAATGAATACCTAGGAATCAAACTAATGAAAGAAATCAAAGACCTCTACTCTGAAAAGTACAGCACTCTGAAAAAAGAGATCAAAGAGAATATCGGAAAATGGAAAGACATCCCTTACTCCTAGGTAGGAAGAACCAATATAGTGAAAATGTCCATACTTCCAAAACTGCTATATAAATTCAATGCAATCCCAATCAAAATTCCAACAGCATACTTCACAGAACTTAAGAAAACCATCCAAAAATTCATTTGGAACAAGAAGAGACCTAGAATAGCAAAAGGAATTCTAGCCAACACAGACAAGGCATGAGGTATCATAATCCCCAACTTGAAACGATACAACAAAGCTATTGTGATAAAAACATCATGGTACTGGCAAAGAAATAGACCTGAGAATCAGTGGAACAGATTAGAAGATGCAGAAACAACTCCAGACATACTCAGCCATTTCATATTTGACAAAGGAGTCAAACACCCTCACTGGAGGAAAGATAGCCTCTTTAATAAATGGTCCTGGAAAAATTGAGTTTCAACTTGCCAAAGATTAAAACCAAACCTATATCTCTCACCGTGCACTAAACTAAAATCTAAATGGATTAAAGATCTAAATATTAAAACAGAAACTCTAAACCGGCTGGAAGATAGGTCAGGTAGAACTCTTGAAGATATTGGCATAGGAAAAGATTTCATGAACAAAACCTCAGTCGCAGGTGAACTAGTACAAAGAATCAACAAGTGATATCTCTTCTTATTAAAAAGCTTCTACACAGCAAGAGAAACCATCAATACAGTGAGGAGACAACCCACAATACGGGAAAAATTTTTTATCAAGTGTTCCTCAGGCAAAGGACTACTATCTAGAATATATAAGGAACTTTAAAAAATCAGACCTCCCAAATTTAAGGACCCAATTCAAAAACGGGCATCTGAAATGAACAGACATTTCTCAGACAAAGAAGTAGAAACAGCAAATAAACATATGAAAAAATGTTCAACATCACTGTTAATCTAAGAGATACAAATAAAAACAACCCTGAGATTCCACCTCACTCCAGAAAGAATGGCTGCTGTCAAGAAATCAGCCAATAACCAAATGCTATTGGGGTTGTGGGGAAAAAGGAACCCTTCTCCATTGTTGGTGGGAGTGTAGACTGCCACAACCACTGTGGAAATCAGTGTGGAAATACTTCAAAAAACTAGGATTAGAAGTCCCATTTGACTCAGCTATTCACCTGCTGGGTATCTTCCCCAAAGAATTAAAAGAATCATACCACAGTGATATATGTGCACCCATGTTCATAGCAGCACAGTTTGTAATAGCTAAAACTTGGAAACAGCCCAATTGCCCATCAACTGGAGACTGGATAAAGAAGACATGGTTTTTAAAAATAAAATGTAGTACTACTCAGCCATAAAAAATGAGAAATTAGAGACATTTATAGCTAAGTGGATGCACATTGAGGCAATACTCTTAAGTGAAATAAATAGGACACACATGTGTAAATACTGAATAGTTTCTCTGGTGTGAGAAACTGAAAGTGTAAATAATGACTAAATGTGTAATAGTTAATGTGAAATAGGAAGGAAAGGGGAATGAGAAACTAGAAACATTTATAGCTAAATAAATGGACGTACATTGAGGGCATACTCTTAAGTAAAATAAATAGGATACACATGTGTAAATACTGAATAGTTTCTCTGTTGTGAGAAACTGAGAGTGTAAATAAGGATCAAATTGTATAATTGCTAATGTGAAATAGAAAGAGGTCCAAAGGGGAAAGAAAAGAGGGAGGGGCAGGCAAAAGGAAAGGAGGGAAAGGAATAAATATGAGAAAAGGAAAAAAATGGAAACAAAGTCTTTGTAAATAGCGAGGGGTGGAGGGGTTGAAGGGAGAGCAGGGGAATGGGGAAAAAATGAGAACCAAGATATGTCATGTAAAGGTACAAATTCCCGATGATGAATGTCATTATATTGTATACCTAAAATGTACCAGTAAACTTAATGAATAAAAAAATTTGGACAACTAACTTAGCAAGACTCTTATCTCAAAATAATGTAGCTCAGTTAATAGAGTGTCTGCCTAACATCCCCAAGGCCCTAGGTTCAATCTCCAGTACCTTAACAAAATTGTATCTAAGCTGTGCTTGATGGCACCTGTGGTCCCAGGTACTCAGGAGGCTAAAATAGGAAGAGCACTTAAGCCCACAAGTTCAACACTAGTCTGCGCAACACATCAAAACCCGGTCTAAGAAAAGTATCTGCATCATGGATATCATCCTGTATTCACGCATATGCAATGAAGAAATATGACATAGAATTTATGGTGAGTGTTCAAAACATGTTGGCTATTTTTCCCAGCATGCTATACAAATATTGTCAATTAACTCAGAATTGCTTTCCCAAACACATACAGGTTTCAAAAGGGTAGATCTGTAAGATTTTTCCACTTTATTTGTTGATCAGGGGCCTAATAGCATTATCATAGTTAGTAGCCAATTGTCCCCACAGAGGTGAGCCACAGATCCCTTGGACAGAAGCAGGTCAGACATCCCTCTCCCGCAATTAGACAGAATATGACCTGGCCCCAGCCACTTAGATGCTCACAACTAGCAACTGGAAAGTAGGAAGAAAGAACCATGGAAGTGGAGGCAGAGACAGGAAGGGTGGCCTGAAAGTGGAGACAGCAACTAATCTCTGAAGTCTTGTTCACATCAACCACAGCACCTCCATTTTTTCTCTCTCCTAAAATTCTTAATTACAAATAAACACATATTCCTTATAACCAGACAAAGTATCCATAAAGTGTATTGAGGAAATATGAATAATCTCCTTGCAAAGTACCCTCTTCAATTTTCCCCTCAATTAACTAAGTCCTTCTGGAACTTGATCTCCCTGTAAAACAGTATGTCACAATCGTCCCTTAAGGTCCACAAGTGTTTACAGTACTTATGCTATTATAGCTCAATAAAATAAATGCACCACAATTTTTTAAAAACACACCTCTTTAGGGCCAGGGATTTAGCTCAGTGGTTTCACCGCCTGCTGCACAAGCGCAAGGACCCAAGTTCAATCTCCAGTACCAAAAAAAAAAACACCTCTTTGGACAGATACCTTTTCAGATATCCATTACAATTTTAAATGCAAATCTTCAATACCGCAGCAACCTCATTTCAGGAATCAAACCTACAGAAATGAAGCCCTTCTTTGTACATGAGTCTATACATACAAGGATACTTACTGTATTTTGCTTAGGGTGTCAGAAACTGGAAAGAACCTAAATGCCCAGTGATCTTCTCTTATCTGTATGGTTTATGGCATTTTGTTTGGGGAGAGGGGAAATTTCAACTGTAAAAATAGTTTTATGGAAACCATTACTCAATCCTAGCTGAGAGTAGGGACTTTTAGGTTTCTTCCAACAATGAAATTTTAGATGCCTTTACTTTGGGAGGTGGGGGAGGCAGGAAAAATAATAAGGTATGTATGTCTAAGTCAATTTACCACCATACAAGTAGGTCATTGTGAAATCTATTTTACCCACAGAGGCAGAAAGGCTGAATCCTCAGAAAGATCAAGTTCAGGTCTCCATCCAATTTTAATATATGTGCTGCTGAAGTGAGCATCTCATTGAAGCATCCAGAGATCCTCAAACTTTCATGTTCATGAGATTCTCCTGGGCTTTTGTGAAACTGCAGATTGATTTATTAGATCTGTGGTGGGGCCTGAGATGTTGTGGCTCTAACAAACAATTGGGGGATCCAGTTACTCCTGGTTCTGGAGTGCAGCTGTGGAAGGGATTGGGTCAGTTCACATCTGCACTCTGAACTGAGTCCTAAGATTATCCAAGTTTTACCACTGCAAGTCCTGAATCCCAGGAAATCCCTGAGTCCCAGACAAACTAAGAGAGTTGATCACCCTGTGATTACTTAAAAATTCACACAACTCAGAAGCCTGAAAAGTTATATAAATAAATGAAGTTGGCTTGTTGGAAACTTTAGCAAACAGAAGAGCTTAAACATCCAATTGCTCAAGCTGTACCCAAGAGACTCCAGTTTGCAACCTTGGCCTCAGGGATCCATTAGACTCCTCCAGCTGAGGAACACTGCAGTATATTTTTCCTTGATGTTAGCTGTAAGTGCTCCTAAGTAATGGGTCTCAATGATAATCTTAGAAACCAACAGTAGTCCAGAAACAAGATGAAAATGAGGGCCAGGGATGTAGCTCAGTGGCACTATGCCTGCCTGGCAAGCACAAGGTCCTGAGTTTGATCCCTGGTGGGTGTGGAGAGAATGAAAATGAAGGCAGGAAAAGTCTACACGACCACTCAAACTCATTGTGGTAGCCCAACCTCCAAATGACCCCCAGTGACTTTTCAGCTCCTGATATTCACACCCTTGAATGGTGCCCTCCTATACTGGAGACAGCCGACTTATATAATCAATATGACATTGTGGACTTGATGAAGTGTGACTTCCAAGACCAGCGATATGGTCTAAGTGTGAAGTGTTTCCCATAAGATTCATGTGTCAAGGGCACTGAGTTCACCGATAGGTTAGTCCATTGATGAGTGAGTTCAAAGCTGAATGGGGGCTGTTGGGAAAAGAGGACTAGGAGGAGGAAGTAAGTCACTGGAGGTAAGCCTTCTCTGGCTCTTTTCCAACTGCCTCGCCTTCCTGGCTGCCATGAGGTGAGGAGTTTTCTTCTACCATGAGGTTTCCGCCTCACCACAAGCCTAAAAGAACTGGAACCAGCTGACCATGAACTGAAACCTCTGAAAATGAGCCAAAATAAATCCTTTCACCTTTAAGTTATGTCAGGTATCTTGACCCAGCAACAGAAGGCCAACTAATGTCATAAAAGACATTGAGGCATGTATCATGCTCCTTTCTCTGAATCACTTGTTCTGAGTGAAGCTAGTTGCTGTACCATGGGAATACCCAAGCACCCCTGTAGAGGGAATCTCTGTAGAAAGGCCTCCTGCCAACAGCCATGTGAGAGTGTCATCTTGGAAGCACATCATCCAGCCCCAGTCAAACCTTCAGATGACTGTAACAAGGTCGGCATCTTAACTGTAACCTTAGGAGAGACTCTGAAATAGAACTTCTAAAAATTTCCCAGGATCAAAGAGTGAAGAAATTGAAAACTGGCAGCCAGCAGAGCTGCAAACAAGTTTTATTTTGGCTACATGTTTTTAAAAATATAAATTGACCACTCTTACCTAAAAAATATATTTCCATAAAAATCTGGATGTTTAGTGCCTCCCAAAATAATTGAAAGAGTTCCAAACCAAGGTATTCATTGCTATAGGAAAAGAGTAGGCCACTCTGTAGAGTAGCTGTGCTGAACCATGTCAGTAGATGGGGCACCTGGCTCAGGATACATTTCATCACCTGTAATGTTACCTGCCAACCCTCCTATGTCTGTAATCCTTACTTACAGATCAGAAATTTTTCACCCATGATTCTCAAATTGCGGTCCTTGGGCCAATACCATCACCTGGAGCCTTGATGGGGGGAGATCCAATAATCTGTGTTTCAATAAACTCTCTCAGTAATTTGTACTCAAATTTCTGAGAACAGCTCTTTTTCACAAGTATTCCTGATTTAGAAACTATTTTCTGCTGTTTGGTAGAAGAAGTGCAAAATGTCTGAAGGTCTAGTTCTACCAATGTTCAAACTCAGCCACTAGCCTCACCAGAAATGCCAGCAATCTGTACTTTCTGCTGGGCTTTATGTCAAATTCTTTGTGGCCATGAAACTCCAAGGTCTCATAGAATATTCAAGAGCCTCTCTCCAGAGGTATAGTTGAGGAGCAGAAACAATATACTTACACATAGTAGATGTTCTTTGGGAGAGAAAGCTTCCTGGGGCCAACTGATACCATTTACCTTATATTTGAACCTAGAAACAATTTGATGTCAAATAATCTGCTCACCTGCCTTTTCCCCTTCATGCATACATAAATAAGCAATGTTGCTTTTTAAAAAAATTCAGGGCCAAGTGCTACAATGTGCTGGGCGCCTTCTCTGTTGAAACTTAAGGTTTCTTTGAACTTCAGATTTCTCAGCTATAACCTGAGGGGTTTGGATGATCTGTCCACAGTCTCTTTTCTTGCTCTAAAAGTCTTTGACTAATTGATATTAAATGAACTTTCTATTTCAAAATACTGAATGTGGTCATCTATCATTAAGTAGATCATTGTTATGTTGGATGATATAGCTGTGCTTAATGAATCAATCAATGAATTGATTTGGCTGTAATTAATGAATTTGGTCAAATTACAAGTGAAGCACCTTGTTCTCTTTTCATGATTTAAGTGAACTTACTAGTGACTTTACATAGAAATCTTAAAACAAGAAATACATGCATAGATATCCAGCCCCTCATGGACCAGAGAGGGTTTGGCTGCAATGTGGGGCAGCTTTTGTACTGGAGATGTGGTTACAAATATTGCAACATGATAACTCTCACCCAGAAAACCCACCGCTCAGTCCAGAGCTAGGTCTCCACCCTGGTCCCAAGGTTCTAACTCGAGTTGACTCTACTTCAAAGGAAGGAAAGCTTGTTTGGCCAAAAACCCATGGAGCATCGGTTTCAGGAATGTGACATGCTGTTAAACCACAGCCGTGTAAGCTTGTGGCCTCTGAGATTTTCCAAGGATAAAAGTTTCGTTTTTCAAAGAAAAACATGACACCATGTAAATTGGAGAAATATAAGGTAAATGGTGTCAGTTGGCCCCAGGAAGCTTTCTCTCCCAAAGAGCACCTACTATGTATAAGTATATTGTGGGGGAGTGTGGGAGGAGTGTGAGCATGGGCCAAATTTACATGATTAGAATGATAAGACACACTTTCTGGCCTTGAGTAGCTTTTCAGAAGGCAGAGAAAAAAGACAGTTGGGATGGGCAGAGTCCAGTGTCCATGCATGGCATTTTGGGAGTGTTGGAAAACACAAGATGTTACCCCTGAGGCTACTGAATGGTCATCACGGAACAATAGCTACAAGATTTCAAGAGTATATTGCAGCCAGAAACAACAGATCACATGACACTCTGCCTCTGAGATCACAGGTCAGTCCCCCTGCACTCGCACCTCCACATCTGGCCCTGGGGTTGGACAGAATGATCACTAAGGACTACTGAATGTGCTGGAAGAGAATGTAAGGTGTCTTATCTTCCTAGATTGGAGTTAATCTGCATTTCAAAGTAAAGTAGGTATCAGAGGAACTGAATTAATATAGTATCAAGTTTCAGAGCTTCCCAACTTTTTAATTTTAGAAGAGAACTTGGAGTGTCATTTAATCCAACTTCATCCTCTATGTCATGATCCCTATGACAGCTTGTTTAGTTACCCAGCCACTGTTTGGATGTCTCTTCTGATGGGGAGCTTGATCTCTCACAAGGTAGCCTGTTTTATCACCAAAGGGCTCTAGTTGCCTCCCTACATAGTGTTCACATCTCCTTTCTTCTACCTCAGCCTCCTATGTGTTCTGTTCTTCAGAACAGGACCTGTATTTACAACTGCATTCGAGACATCACAACCATTCTAAACAGCTTTTGTTCCTCCCATGATGTTTTTACAGGATGGCCCCAGAACTTTGCTAAGGTCATCTGAACACCGATAGGTTGCCCATGTTCTTGGAAAACTGGGATCATTGCTCCCTCAAAACTGGGAGCAATTGGCTGGGGATTTAGCTCAGTGGTTCCACTGCCTGCCTCGCAAGCTCAAGGTCCCAAGTTCAATCCCGGTACAGAAAAGAAACAAAAACAAAAAAACTGGGAGCAATTTTCTAGGTGGAGTAAGAGCAGTGATGGCTAAATTTTTGGAGCTTTCAATGGTAATAAACAGCCCCCTGAGGAACATGTTCCATAGGTTCTCCACCGCTAAGAACATCCAGGTGAGATCATGGGCAGCCTGGGGGAAAATGCTGAAAACTTGGGCTGGCTGCCCCTAGAGACCACAGAAGACTGGTAGCTGGTTCAGGAACTGAAAGACAGTCCAGGTCAACCCAGCCTGGGGTGACCCCTTCCAAAGGGACCAGCCAACCTTGACCAAGTCTTTCGTGGAGTACTTGCTGAACTGTGGGTATGCTTCAGCCTCTTCTTTTCTGGGGTCAAAGCTGCCTTGGGACAGGGTATGCGGACACTGCATTTCATGGACACTGGTGGAAAAAAAAATCACTGGACCCTGAGCTTGGCATAGAAGGGGGAAGCCCGCCTCCTTGTGGACCACTAGGGCATAACAAGGTGCGAAAAGCAGTGAAACCACCCAGAAGCTGAAGGGTCTGGAGGGAACAGCCATTTCATCTCACAATTTCCATTTCACCAGTCACCTTTGATAGCCTGCAAAAGAATTGATCTGCACTGTGGCAGAATTAGGGAGGGGTGGAAGAAGACATGAAGTGAGTTGCAGACCACTGGGTTTGATGTTTGACTACAGAAGTTGGAAAGCTATCAGGCAGGTAGTATTAGCTGTTTTTGTTTTTTTTTTTAAAAGAAAGGGCTGGGTGCAGTGACACGTGCTACTCAGGAAGCTGAGTCAGCAAGATGGCAAATGTGAGCCTAGTTTGGGCAATTTAGCGAAAGGCTCTGTCTTGAAATTAAAATAAAATATAAAATAAAATAAAATGAGCTGGGGATATAGCTCAATGTGAAGGCCCTGGGTATGATCCCCAGTACTGCCAAAGAAAGTAGAAAGAAAGAAAAAAAGAAAGAAAGAAAGAAAGAAAGAAAGAAAGAAAGAAAGAAAGAGAGAGAGAGAGAGAGAGAAAGAGAGAAAGAAAAGTGTTTTTAAAAAGAGAGAAAAAATAGGCATTAAGAGACCTTTTCTGGTTCTACCACTTGCTGTGTGGCCTCAGGCAAATCACAGTCCATCTCTGGGTCCCCTAGGGCTGTGCAAAATAAGGGCTAAAATCCTTAGGAATGCTAAACCATGAGGCTTTCATATCAGCATCTTAAGAGTGGTCTGTCATTGGTGGTGCCATACCTCTGACTGGAGACAAAGAGGGTAAGAAAGGTGACAAGAGCAAAGGGCATTTGGGAAAGGATGTACAGGGCTCCAACTTGCCCAGTTTGATAGATCTGACCCACAGCCTAGAGAACACAGCCTGTCTATCACTGTGCAGACCCCTGGGAATCCTCATTTCCCTCAGCTGAGCACCCCTCCCCCCATTTTAGACCTGGACGCTGGTACCTATGCCATAAAACATGTATGCTCTGGATGTGACCCAGACTTATTTTATGTTCAATACAGCAACCCACAAATGTTCAGTCAGATTCACACTCTTGTACTTCTAAACGGTCTTTATTCAGCCCTCAGCACATCATCAAAGATTGGGTTTTTAACATTTTTTGAGGTAAATTCTGTACAACTCTGTAACTGATCGTATAATTGAGCTAGAAGTAACCCTGGGAAAGGCAAACCAGAAATGCTTTCCTTAAAGTTTTCCAGATTTAAAAAAAATGAGTACATTTAAAAAATTGAATTACGTATTAAAATGGCTCAAATTTCTTACTGCATTATGCTTATCATATACAGGGTGACATAGTCACCAAAAAAATTGTTGTTAAAGACAAACTGTTCTCAGTCAAAATGAAAAGTGTTGAAACATTTTTAAAATGACCTTGTAAAAATTATCTGAAATAATGATACCCTTAGGCTAGTGTGCTTCTAGCTGGAATGATCTAGGGTAAATGTAATGAGGCAGAGGGGTCATCTTTTCACACTACAGAATGCCAAAACTTTGGCTGAAAGTATGAAAGCCTGCTTCATTTTTTAAATGGCCTTATAAGGCTATTATAAAGCATTAGAAGTTATTATATAAATACTCTAAAAATCAGAGGATTCCAACAATAAGTACAACCCAAGTTCCACCTACATACTAAACTCAGGTAAAACATGCAACTCTAATTGTAGACAGAACCCCATTCAAACACCCATTTAGACCACCCGGTTTCTGTGGCATTGCCAAATTCTAAAATTGTAATGACAATTTTAAAGTCCAAAACCTACAAGCCATCAGAGGTTCCGTAAGCAGATTGTGCCATTTCAAAATGGAAAATGTGCTTGCATAAGCAAGTCACCAGGCTAACCTCTCTGGATTGAGAGTCTGGCCTTCAGTTCAGAACATGGCCGTGTCAGGGTCAGAAATGTGACAAAACTGCTCTTTCACGGAGGTTAGCCAAGGTTCACAGGGTCATGACTGGGCCATTTTATCAGTCATGTCAGGCTCACACCCCATTGCCTGGGATAGATAAAAACTTTATCTGTCATTTTGCTAAATCTGCTCCTCCTGCCTCATTTTGAATAAAGAAAACCTGGGCTCAGCTTATCTAAACCAGAGACTTGCCTTTCTCAGCACTGTTTTCATATGCAACTTCTAAGAAAAGGTGACATATCAGTGACTTTTTGGTCTCATTTTAGTCAAGAACTGTCCAGACTTAGAGTGACTGCTTTCTTTTGTCTACAACCTTAACTTTGGAGAGCAGTTCTGATTCTGTTGGACCATATAGGTTTTTTAAATTGAATGTTAGATACACTGAAAGTGTTATATTAGAATGATATTTCTCAGTCAGTATGTAACTTTTTCACAATGATCTTTCTCTAAAATGAAGCAAAGAAAAAAAAACCTTAAAATTACATTAGTTTTGATCCCCAGAAGAACCAAAACTATTTTCTAATTAAAATTACTTGCCTACCACATGTGAGGCCCTGCATTCAATCCCCAGCACTGCAAAAATAAATAATTTAACTAAATTAAACTTACAGATTCTTTTTCAAATAGAGAACCCAAATTATCTTAGAAAAATTTGCAGCAGACTTTTTTGGACTAACAGACATACATAATTGTTGGGAGGGAAAAAACCTGAGGTTTCTTCCTTACAGAAAACAGGTATGCACAGATGGCAAATAAACCCAGGTAGACATTTAGCCATCTGGTTCAATACACTAAGTACAAAGATTAAAACAGTAAATTTTCCCCAAAAAGAATCTTAAATGCAAGAAAAGCACTTTCAAATTTTACTTTATTTGGAAATTATACAAATTATTTTAACATTTAAAAACCATGATACTATAGTAGAAACACATAAATATAATATACATTTAGAAATTAAATATAATAAGTCAATATGACACTATATAAAAACTCATATGTACACTTCCAATAAGCCTGAGGTTTGCACATTCATGCCCATCAGATTTCTCCCTGGAAATGGATGAATCTTGCAGGGAGATTGTCCACAGGATACACGGTGGGGTTGGTTTTCATTGTAGGAGGTCCATTTAGAAGCCGCCAGTCACAATGCCTGGCCAGCTCTACCGTAAATATTTTGAGAAGAATTTTTGCAAACTCTTTGCCTACACAGCTCCTAAGGCCTCCTCCAAATGGAATGAAGCTGAACCTGGATGCATCCTCTGGGTGAGGTGGCATAAATCGCTCCGGATTAAATTCCTCCTTGTTAGTGAAGATATCTGCCACATCATGAGTATCACAAATACTGTAGATAACATTCCAGCCTTTGGGAATCTGGTACCCCTGTAAAAGATCATGAAGTACCATGAGATGACAAACTAGAATTTAGCTTTCAACCACAAAAAGCTATCTTAGACATCCTTGGGGGTACTGTGAGTTTGAAAAGAGGAGAGAGGGAAAAAGAGATTCATTCAGGTTACTGAAACAAGTCCACATGCTGCAAGACAATGTTATCAAAATATAGGGAACTTAAGCTAATGATCAGGGAAACAAAGGTAGGTTTAAAACCACCGGAGCAGGATGAAGGTGCAAAGGGAGAACTCTTAACTTACATTTAATTCAAAAGTCTTCAGAGCAACTCGAAACCCTCCTGGAACTGGGGGATTCAGTCGGAGGGTCTCCTTAATAACACACCCAATATATTTAAGTTGTTCCAAAATTTCCATGTCCAACTTATTGTCTTGATTGCTCTTGCAAAGTAAGCCCTGTCAAAACAGTCATTCAGAGGTGAATAGTTATTTTCCAATCCAATGAAATCAGTTCAGCAGACGTAAACAGGACTAAACTCAAAAGGACCTCTTAATGGGAGAGTGTGTGCGGAAAGAATAGCTAGTGACCATTTGCACCCACATCCACTATCTCTTTACAATGCCAAGAGAATTCTGCTCACCAGATAAAAGGCTCAAGCTCCCTTACTCATACACACTCACTACCACTCCCCACCTTGATGAGCTATTTGCACTGATCACACTATTCGTGCCCTTGAACAACCAAATCTAAGGAAGTGGAATCTATCTGCAAAAGGTGAAGGATGAGGGGCCAGGGATGTAGCTCAGCTGGGAAGTGCCTCCCTGGCAAGTGCAAGGCCCCAGTACCCCCTCCCCCCAAAAGGTGAAGGGTGAGCAGGAATACAAGACCAGACTTTGCCCAAGTGGGAGCACAGCTCAAGATTCCATTCTTTTCAATTCACAAAGCTGGCTCTCTCCCTGAAATGGCTCACTTACATTGGCCCTGCACTTCAAAAATATTCAGCAAAGGTAGCTCATTTATTCACTGGGAAATTGGTGAGGGAATAGCTGAATTTCCTAAATTAATAGGGAACCCCTAGACTCCTCCTACCTTACTCTTTAGCTCCTCTCTAACTTTCCGGAGAACATGTGGGTAGAGCCCCAGGTAAGTGATCAGAGATGTTGCTGCACTGGCGGTGGTTTCATGTCCTCCAAAGAGAAGCTCAGTTGAAGATTGCTTTAGTGCCTAAGAATGAGGCAAGGACGTTTTTTACTACTGTGTGGGCCAGGAAAGTAGCTCAGGGGCACTTGCCTAGCATATGCAAGGCCGTGAGTTCAACCCCCAGTGCTCTGGGGGAGGGGATCTACATACAGTTTTACAGAGGGATTACTGAGAATGGAGGAAAGACTAGAAGGGCTAAAAGGTTTGCTGATAGAAAACAAGGAATTCAACATCATTAAACAAAATGCACGGTTTAGTTCGGTTAGAGACAGAAGGTGAGTAAGAGTCCACTCTTGGGGGACCTCCTGGACCACCTTGGATTTATTAAAATAGCCCAAAGTTCTTTATTAACATTTTGCAAATTCTGCCTTTCCCTTTGAAACTTGGAGAGACTACGAGACAGTCCCATTTCCACGACAGCCTCTTCCAAAGCTTTCCAGACCGAATGTCAACCTTTGAGATCCCAAGTCTGGGCAGTTTGCTGAGAAGCTGGGCCCCAGGAATCGCCCTGGGAAACCCAGGGAGCCAAACTGTGGGTGCCCCTTTTGAGGCTACCACTCACCTGCATATCCAGCCGCTCTCCCCTGTCCCAGGAGTGCTCGATCAACAACTGCAGCGCGTCTTTGCAACCCTCGCCCGTCTCCGCAGCCCGCAACCGGCAGATCTTGGCGCGAATGTTCTCCTCGATACGCGCGTGAATGAGATTCCGTGCCTTCATGCCCTGAGCTCAGAGGGTGGGTGACAGTGAGCATGCACTGCTGTACCCCTAGCTTCTCACCCTGAGTAGCACAACCCTAGATCCTCACCCAGCCTGCCGCTCTTACCCGGTATAGTCCACTGAAGGGCACGTCGATGGGCAGCGAGAAAAGATTGCGGGTCATCTCCTCAAAGGCCTCCACTAGCTGCTGCTCTGCCTCCCCGCCGCCCGCTCGCTGGGGCTCGCAGCCTAGCAGGATGCGCATGGCGATGCGGAACATGAGGCGCTTCACCTCGGGGTAGACCAGGAGGCCGCCCTCGTCACAGCTCAGCCACCTCTCCAAACAACTGTTCACTTCTTCAGTGATCACCGGCACGTAGCACTGGAGTGCCTCTCGGCTGAAGGCCCGCATAATCACCTGAGCCCCGAGAAGCCGAGAGCTTTAAAATTCTCTTTGCCCCTCTCTCCTTCCTGTGTCCCCTTTTCACTCTCAGCCTCTCCAACGCACCTCGAGGCTGGGAAAGCTACAGTGGAGTTCGGAGAGGGTTCTAGTCCACATTTCATACTGCTAGTGCTCGCCCAGCATCTGTCTGCCGAACCTCTCCAATGAATGCGGTTTCCCTTCCCTGCCCAGTAGTCGCCACCCTGCTCTCACCTTCTTGTGCTGCTTGTGCGAAGAATCGTGCAGGTTGGAGAGGCAGCCAGAGCCCAGGATGGTGCGTACCGACGCTGGCCAGTGGACCGACACCAGCCGGTGCTCTCCAAGCAAGATGCGACGCACGTTGTCCGCACCCATCACCCGCACAGTGGGCCGCCCAAACAGATGTGTCTTGTAAATGAAGCCGTATTTCCTGCGCTTCATCTGCAGGAACTTCCTCCGCTGTGAAAGGAAGGTGGAGAGGAGAGGCGGGAGTGAGAGGGCACCAGGGGCGTCGCGCCTCTGGCTAGCCACCTTCTAGCCGCAGTCGCCTCCCTCACCGGGACGCCTACCCCACTCCAGCGGAGGCTGAGCTGGGCTCCGGGACGGCGTCTTGTCCCGCCCCAAGCTCCCTTACCTGCAGCACCATCTGTAATGTTTCCCCAAAGAAAGGGAAACCCATAGTCCCGGGGGGTAAGGGGAGGGCGCAGCTGCGGTCGCGGCTGCTCACGCAGTACAGGTCCCACAGCTTGATCGCAGCCAGGAAGAGCAGCAGCGGTAGCACGAAGGTGCAGAGCGCACTGGCCAGCAGCGCGGGGAGCCCCATGGCACGCTTCAGCCTCCCGCGCCACCTGCTGCCGCCTCCAGCGCTCCAAACCCCGCCGCGGTCCCGCTTTATAGGCGGCCCAGGTTACCTTGTTCAATTAGTTCACCCAAAGTTCATCTTTAATTGCGGATTGGGCCCCTGGCTCCTCCCCCCGCGAGGCGCTGCCCAAAATGTTTAACCGTTTGTTCCGCGCCAAGGCTGAGGCGGCGCGGTGGCGGCTTCCCTCGGCGCGCGCCTCCTGGGGTGCGGGGCAGGAGCACCGCCTCCCGCATTCAAGGTGAGCACGCCTCGCGGGGAGTGGAGGGATTAGGGGGGCGAAGAGCAGAAAGTCTGAGCCCTACCTAGACTTTTAGACGGTCTCGTTGGACTCCCTGCCGCCGGTCCGACGGGCCACCCCGACCCAAAGCCGCCTTCGCTGCCTTTCCGTTTACAAGCGCCACGTGGGCCCCTTTCCACCTGCTGGGGAAGCAAGGGGATATGCGTTCAGGAATCATCGTCCAGTGGAGCGAGACGGAGGCTTCCCGAGTCTTCGGAGGATCCGAAGAAGAGCCCAGGGTCATGATTCAAGCAAGAGATATGGGGAGTCAGTATGTCGGGTGGGTCCTGGATTCTAGCTCACCACCACCACTCCGCAAAGAAGCCAGCACTCACGATGTCTTGCAAGGTCCTACTTGAGAGTGCAAGTAAGCCTCCAGGTCCGTCGGGACCCCAGGCGCCACTCTACACAATTCCGATGCCTCAGCGACGAACAGCATGGGCATTCATCCATGGCTAGAGATTCGAGGCTGCATGATGTTGCCACGCCGGCGCTATCCTGGTGGCCCTAAGGCTTGCAGCCACCACCTAGGCAGCAGGAAAAGGGTCCTTTGCCCTAGCAGGGTAAGAAGACGGAGACAGAGGAAGGAAACCTCAGGAGTCCTTGCTCCAGCTCTATTCGCCTGACCTTGAGCGAGTCACCATGACACATCCTCGCACCCATTTATTCATCCATCGGTTAGAAGCGGTCTTCCAAATGTCTGTACCTCAGGGCAGTTGTGAGTTCCCAAAAGGTGGCCTCTGGTTGTAAATACTTTTTCCAGCTCCCAGCTCCACGAACGCCAGGCTGCTCTCCCCTGAATGCGAGGCTCTGGACCCTTCCTTGATCCCCCAAGCTCTCATCCGGTGTAAAGCCACCATCCTCACCCTGATGAGAGCTACTTGGCCCTTAACCCAGGCCTCTGCTGGCTGATAACGAGAGGGTTGAGGGAATTCATACTGGGGAGCCCATCCTCCCGACTCTGCCCAACTTCAATCAGCGGCTCCTGTAGCCAATATCAGCTTGGACACTGCGGTATGGACTTTCCATCTGGCCGGGCCACACTGCTTAGGACCAGTCAGGGACTCGGGCTGCTTTGGTTTGTGCACTGATCGCAGCAGGGAGACAGACAACGAAAAAGAACGGCAGACATCTGTTTAGAACAGGCTCTCAGAGTAGCGAGTCGATGCACCTTGGAAAGCGTCCCTTGGAAATGGAAAACTCTTTGATCCTGAGAGCTATTAAATACGTGGCCCTCCTGCGTGGCCCCCAACTTGGAGGGAGTCAAGAAATATCTACGGAGGTCCTAAGGACCCGTACAATTTCAGTAACGCTCCAAACCGGGGTCGCTTCTGGGCGTTTTTCCCGATCTAGCGTTTCCGCTCTAGGGAGGCCCTATCTCCCACTGCCATTTCTTCCAACCAGCGAGGGGCTGTAAACAGGGGAAGCCAACTTCTGGGCAGTAGCTGGAACCCTGGCAAATCGAGCTAGAGGTTATTCTCAGAAATCTCGGCCCGCCCCTTTCTGTAAGGCGCCTTTGCCGGTGTGCAAAGCTGGCGAGCGCAGGGCGTGACCTGAGGCCCATTTCCAAGCTCAGGCCTGACCCGCCTGTGACCCCTGCAGGCCGGACTCTGACATCCGAGTGAACTCTGCGGGGCCACCTCGCCAAGTTCAGCGCGCGCCGGGCCACAAGATGAGGGCACTGGAAATTGCCACAGGGGGGACAATTTTTTAAAATATAATTTACCTGCCCATTGAGACCCGCGGGGGCGTTTGGCAGGAAAAGATTATATGTGAGAGTAAAAGATCATTTAAAAACATCTTGAAGATGGAGAGGGAGAGTCAGTAAATTACCAACTCAGTAAGAACTTCGATCTAGAAACCTGGCCAAGTTTTCTTGTGCTGTGGTGGTGGGGTGGTTGCTTAAAAACAAAATGTTTCCAAAATATTTATAAAACAGCCTTCCTATTTTGAAGGGCCCTCCCCAGCCTCAAGGGGAGGAACGAGAAGCTAGAGGTATACGGGGTGCTAGACAGAGTAGGGCAGCCTAAGCACCTGTCCTTCACTTCTCTCCCTTTGGCCCCTTCCTCTTCTTCCTGAATACCTATTGGGTCTGAGGGTTTCAGACCTACTGTTCCCTCTACTTGGATTGCCCCTCCCTCAGGGACGGCTGTCTCCTTCCAAAATCAGTGTCACTTCCGCAGAGAAGCTCTACACACACACACACACACACACACACATACACACACACTGCAGAATTTAGCCCAGGGCACTCTGTGTTACAGGCCTGTTTTATTTTCTTTACAGCATTTATCACCACTGGACAGATTCTTGCTCTTTTTTGTTTTCTAATCTATTTACTGTCTGCTTCCAAGAGCATATCAAATCCAGGAGGGTAAATCAAGTCTAGAAGGCCAAATGACCACACCTGCTCCTTCCCCTGACAACATGGAGCTACTAAAACCAGATGTAGCAATGGATAATTAGAGTAGAACTGGAGCCAAAACTACAGGCTTATAGTTAGGCCAGACCCCAAAACAAGAAAACCAAGTCCCTGGGAACCAGATTAGCTATCCTGGCTTCTGACAAGCCCCTCTTCATATTTCTCTTCAGAATTAACTTTCAAGTGAGGCCCTTGGGTCTCCTCTCCCAGACCCATGCTTTTCAGACCAGGATGTCCTCAATGTTTTCAAAAGCAGCCCTGGGGGAAGGCCTGCCTCAGGCCACCTTTGCTGCCTCCTGTGCCTGCTGAGTTTAGGGCCTGGACCTGCGATGACCAAGGATGATGAACTGCCCTGTATGAGGGTTATGGTGCTATCAGCCTGGCTCAGAAGCTCCCTCCGCCCATGCTCTGGAGCTCCCAACCCCATGTCTCCTGCATCCCCTTTTCTTTCAGGCCCCCAGATCCACTTTAAGCATAAGGTCAGGAGGGCAGTGGTTTCCTTCTGGTTCACTAAGGGGTCAGCTAAGGCCTGGGTGGCAACTTTCTTGGCTTAACAGTCATGTCCAGCTGCCCAGGCCTCTGGGAAGATGGGTGGCAGGTTGAAGCAGGTTGGTGGCACAGAAGCCCTTGACTTTGATTTAAAGTGAGGAACCCCTGGGTTAAAAAGGAACAGATAGGCAGGGGATTTAGCTCAATGGCACCACCGAACCTGCCTTGCAAGCACATAAGTCCTGAGTTTCATGCCCGTACCAAAAAAAAAAAAAAAGGAAGATAGTAGTTAGGTCAGGCTGGGATACCAATGAAAAGGCCAGCTGGGGATTTAGCTCAGTGGTTTCGCCACCTGCTGTGCAAGTGCAAGGACCTGAGTTCGATCCCTGGTACCAAAAAAAAAAGAGAAAAGGCCAAAGGGCTGAATCCTACACGGGCACAGGTCCAGAGGGTACAGCAGGCAAGATAAATGATAGAGTGGAGGCAAGTTCTGGCCCACAAATCCACTGCTGGCTCCTCAGGCATTAGTCTCTCTGCTCCTCAGTTTTTCTGCAATAGGATACTGAAGCAGTAGACTGGAAAGTTTCAGAAGCAAGCTTGCAGTGGATAATTCAAAGCTGAGTTTCTAGGACTATGTTCAGAAGGGAAGTCACCTTTGACTTCCTGGTCCCTTTGGGACCAGGGATGCCCAGCTTCTGGCCTCTCTCTTGATATGCGCTGGGGTGGGTCCTTCAGGTAGGTCCTTCCTGGGCCTCCCCTGCCCACCACCTGCAC
The DNA here is from genome assembly GCF_000247695.1 of Heterocephalus glaber. Next base: position 4,321,850 of record NW_004624737.1, on the reverse strand, counting down.
CTTCCCACCAAGTAGCAGCTTCCCAGATAAGCCCTAGCCTTCTTGCTCAATCGCTGGCAAGAAACTTTATTTTCTGGCCTTCCTGTTTTTGGTACAAATATCCCAAACCTTTCTGATTATATCTCAACCTCTCATGAAGGGATTATGTCCCAACGTCCCATGAACCAGCCTTACAGACTCTGCTGTGTACCTATTCTTTCCTGTATAAATGGGGAGATTAAATGCGTTCTTGAAGAAGGAATTTTTCTTTTAAGAAATCTCCAACAGATCCGGTGATATTGAGCCATTTAGAGCCCTGGCAGCGCACACAGTTCTAAGTTTCCGCCAAGTTGGGAGAGTGGCCAAAGCACAGGAAGCCAGAGGCCAGCTGCCTGGGGGTCTTCTATTGGTCACTCTCTTGGGCGTGTCTTCCTATGGCCCATCATCAGGTCAGGGTCAGCCCTCAGCACCCGGACTTCCTCCAAAGGGTTGGAGGTGCCGTTGCTGGCACCAGGTCTCTGGCACTAGGTGTTACCCCCTTCGCCCCCCCCCCAACCCGCGGGTCTGAGATCCACGGACTTCCTCCGGATTGCCGCGGGAAGGTGGACTGGGGCAACACCTAGGGGCAATCGGTTCCCTCCATCCCTGCTTTGAGATCTTGGGATGGACTTAAGGGACTTGATGACCCACATCTTTCCTCCTGGCTTGGAGTGCAGCCATCACCTTCCCACTGGCCAGAGCGGGTGTCTTGTGCGGTGACTGTAGCTCGCTCCTCCTACAGTACCCAGCAGCGTTAGATTAACGTTTACTGAAAAAGTGACCCGGTGAACGTGCACACGATGCGTTACTGAGGCGCTGCTGCAGTCACTGGGCAAATCTGGAAGCGCCGCTGATCAGAGGTGTACCCCGTTACCAGTAACCGAAGGTGCAAGAGGATGGAAAAAGAGGCGCAACCCGTCCACTGGGTGGACGATGGGCACCGTTTGCATGGCGGGGAAGGCGGGTGTGGCCAGCTCCCAGCGCGCGGTGCGCACCAGCTCCACAGCTAGCAGCTGCAGTACCGCCTGCGCCAGCTCCTGGCCGAGGCAGCGGCGCGCACCACCGCCGAACGGGATGTAATGGAAACGTCCGGGGTTGCCCGGCTCATCTTCACGCGCCGCGCCAAAGCGCTCCGGGTCGAAGCCTTCGGGGGGGCTACTGTATACCGTGGCCGTCTCATGCGTGTCCCGGATGCTATACATCACGCTCCAGCCTTCGGGGATCTGGTAGCCCTGCGAGGAAGCAAGGAGACCGGCCTGACTACGAGACATCTGGAAACGGACCCCGAACCAACCCACTACCAAAACAGGCATGCGAAAGCCAGTAGGAATCCATGATCAACGCAGAAGCCAGCATTAAAATGTCAGCCTCTTCACTGGTGAGCTGTGTGACCTTGGGCTTGACAATCTTTGTGAGCCTCAGTTCTTAATTGATAAAATGAGAACAATAATGCTCATTTTGAGCCAGCCGTGGTGGCAGACACCTGTAGTTTCAGCTACTTGGGAGGCTGCCGCGGAGGGTCCCAAATTCAAGGCCAGCCTGGTCAATTTAGTGAGACCCTGTCTCCAGTACCAAAAGAGGGGGAAACCCACTTTGTTGTGAGGATTCAAAAAACGGGTCAGGAACTTACTAATATTTAGTAAATGGGATCTATTTTTTAATGTTTGCTTTTTTATCTTTCTCTTTTCTTCTGAGATTAGGTCAGGAAACCTATATTCTAGTCCTACACCTCTCAGCTGCCTGAGATGGTCCAGCTGACCAGATCCCCCAGTCCTCTAGGTCAATTCCATTATAAATTTCTTTGTCCTTCTCACTCATCAGCTGAACAATAATGTTCAAACCTGGTAGCCATACTTTAAGACCACGAGAAACTAGAAAATCCGTAAAATGTTGTAAGGCAGCTTCCAGGTCCCTTTTGCTCACCTTCAGCTTTTCCAATCATTTCTGCTGCTTTATTTCCCCCCTTTGGTGCCAAGGCCTCATACATGCTAGGTAAGAACTCTACCACTGAGCTGTATCCCCAGCCCACTCAGCTCTGTATGTAAGTGTACATGTTCCAACCCTTTGACTATCCTGCTGCCCTTACCTCAAAAGCTTTCAGATTTCCAAAGCCTTTCTGATGACTCCCTGGTGGGCAGTGATGACTACTCAGAGATATTCTCCAGGGGGACAAAGTATAGTACCTTGGAACCACCTGAGGAGATTTCTCTTGTCCTCACTTTCCCCATCTATACACTGGAGGACAGCTAAGACCTTTTCCTGTCCCATATCTACCCTCCCTAGTGACCCTCCCTGATCCTCCTTCCTCTCCCTTTGTTTCCCTAAGCTGGGTCTCAGTAGGGCACGCCCACACATGCAGTATGAAATATGATTTCCAAGATTTGGCATCCAAGACACTTCTAAACTTCCACATTTGTCTGGTCTTTTTCCTCTCTCTAGCGCGCTTTCATTCTAATCCTTCACTGCTCCAGTTCAAATGCCAGCTCTGAAAATGTTTTAGTCTCACCCAGCGCTAGAAATCATGTTATTTGTTCCAATCTTTTTTATGAAGCTGTCGGTCCTGGTCCCCCTCCTCCACGTGGTTCCTCATCCACCCCTGCATGCACGATGGATGTTCACTGTGAAAGGAGATGCCCACTCTGCCTGGAGCTACCCAGCCAGGAAGCTCAGTACTCAGAGGCCTGCAGTGATATCCCTTCAGGCAATGCCCTCAATTTGGCAGCGCTAAAGGGCCAAATCCCAGTGCTGCCCCTTCTCTGTGCAGCCCTGGCCCCGTGTGGATTTTCACAGGTGGAAACTAATACAGCTTTTTCCAGTGAGTAAACTGAGGCCCAGAGTGAAGATGAAAATGTCTGGGGTCACTCAGAGATGCAGTCAGACCAGGACCCTTAGTTTGACCAGCCAAGGGCAGCCTGATGAGATACTCAAATTTTACCTGTATTTTAAATGCTGTGCTTCCCTGGAAACCGGTCTTAGCCATACGAGGAAGCCTGAGCAGTGGGGTACAGTTTTTATACCCCATCCATACTTACTGGCAAGGCGGCGGGGGGTGTCAGAGAAAAGTGTGGTTGTACTCTAAAACTCATGCTAATTAAGTTGACTTTCTGCAGATTGCTGACAAAAGCTGAAGTATAGAAAATTCCTAACCATGCTGACTCACCGGGCGCCAGGCTCTGCAACCCTCTATCCGGGGTCCCGGAGAGTGGAATAGGACCCAGCCATTTTACAAAAGGGAAGTCTGAGGCCCTGGGAGAGGAAAAGGGGACCTCGCTGCTCTAATCCCGGCGCCCCACCCCCACCCCCAGCTCCGCTGCGGCCGGCCGCGGGAGACGCGCGGCGCGGAGGGCACAGCGCACTTACATCGAGTTCGAAAGTTCGCAGCACTGTGCGGTAGCCCCCGGACACCGGCGGCAGGAGGCGCAGCACCTCCTTCACTACACAGTCCACGTAGCGCAAACGGCCCAGGGCCGCCAGCGTGAGGTCAGGCTCGCAGCAGCATTCGGGCAGGGTCCCCGCGGCCCCCAGGGCACAACTGCACGCGTGCCCCAGCCCCTGTGTCGCCAGCTCCTGCTGGATCTTGGCAATGGCTGCTGGGTGCTGTAGTAGCAGCAGGACTAGGGACGTGCTGGCACTGGCCGTAGTGAAGAAGGAGGCGAAGAGGAGCTCCACAGCTGACTCCTACAAGACAGCCCAAGCAGCGCTGAGTCTCGGTCACTGCCCCATCGTGGAGACACAAAGGGCGCAAAGTTACTGTTACCCTAAGACAGGCGAATGAGATATGCTATCGTGAAACCTATGTGTGTGGATCCTGGAATCCTGGGATTAAATTCCAAGTCTGTCACTTGGGGAAAGTCACATAGTGCAACAGGCAGTACTGGAATTTATCCATCTACCTTGGGAGAATTTCCAGAGATAATGCTGGGAACTTATTCTGTACATTATCCTTAATCCTTTAAGTATATTTTCTTATTGGGTCCTCAGCATAACCCTGTGAGGCAGTTACTCTCTTTTAATTTACAGGGTTGGAAACCGAGGCATGGAGGGGTGCTGAGTGCCGACAGCTAGCAGTCAGGCCCAGCAGCCCGGTTTGGGCTCTTGATTCCCTGGTGGTGCAGCCGCCAGCCCTTTCTGGGTTTCATGAGAGTGACTGCAGAGAACAGACCAAAGCACTTGCATCCACAGGGCCAGCCTCACACCAATGCCTGCCTCCTGCCTTTATCATCTTGTTTACTGGACTGGTCCCAGGGCGTCACTAAAGCTTTTCCTGGTCTGCTGTGCCCAAGAAGAGAAATTGTCCATCCTTTGCCCAAGAAGGGCACCCTCACTGCCTGCCTCTGGTCCAGCGTCTTCCTTTCAGCACTGGTGTTTGTTTATTCACTGATGCCTGGGATTGTGGGGTGAATATGCACCCTCTCCTTCTGCACCTAGATGGCAGGGTTATTTGCTCATCACATCTCCTATCCTGGCACAGCATCTGATACCTAGTGATATGTGTGGAAGGAATGCTAAATCCTCATCGGAAGCTAACTGCCAGCCCTGCCTTGGACAAGGAGGGAAGCTGGGATGGAAACCTCAAAGCCCAGGATCCCCAGCCTAGCCTCCCTGGATACCCAGACCATTATGAAAGATTTCTGACCAGTGAGTTTCTTCTCTGAGAATGTTGTTTCTCCCTACTCTGTCCCATCAAGGCAGAGGAACCACCCACTTCTTTCTATACCACCTCCCAGAACTGCTTCTAATGGAGATTGAACTCAGGGCCTTCATACTAAGCAAGCTATCTATCTTTCTATCTAGCTATCTATCTAGCTAACTCTTTCTATCACTGTTGTCATCCTTGTCACTGTCATCATCTATCTGTCATTTTGAGACAGGGTCTTGATAAATTGCCCAGGCTGGCCTCAAACTTTTCATCCCTCCCCCAGGACTCATAAGCCTATTGCTTATTCTCTCCAACCTGTTTGATGCATCCGGACTTCAAAACCACCCAAGAATCTGGATGGAGATTATTCATTTTATTCTCAGAGAAGAAACTAATGTTGAGCCCCACCTTTCAGCTGGTGGAAGTAGAAAATTGAGGCCCAGAGAAAGGATGGAGCTGTATATGGAAGATTGAGGTTTTCCTATTTCTAACTTTACTCTGACTTCTACATTTCACTTCTTTTTGGTTCCTTAAGAGGCACTAGGTCATTCTAGAACTCCCTCCTCTCCACTGCAAGTACTCTACCTATACATAGGGAAGGATTCTGGGTCCTAATTTTCCAGGAGAGCCTGCGGTGGCAAAACAGGCAGGTAGTGGTGCCAAGTGCCAAGGTGCCTCATGAAAGGTTGATTTTAGGGAAGAAAAGGGAGTTTTGAGGGTGTGGAATTTGATCCTGAGCTTCTTAGATTTTGTAGAGAAAAAAAAAAAGAAGAGGATTTCATAAGGTAGGACAGCAGAGGAAAAAAACATGGGCATGGGGTGAAAGACTGGGGGTTTGGAGGGATGGGTGAGTGGGCCAGACCTTGGTAAGGATAGGCTTAGAATTCAAGCCTTCAATCCTCTTGGAAGGGTGGCTAGCATTCCAAGGCTACACAGCTAGTGGACATGGCTGAGTTACAACTGGAACCCAGGATCCCTCTTTCCTCACCTGAAGGTGTATGGTGTACCTGTGCCATGAAACAGTGCCAAAGGAGAAGTGGCTGGGGATGCAGCATGTGTGTGGAGACCTTCTGGCAACAAAGAGGGAGGAGTGGCCTCCCTCTGCCTACCTTCAGCTCCTGCACTGAGAGTTCCTGGCCCAGCTCCCTAGCGCTGTGAATGATCAGGTCGAGAGGGTCACCTGGCTCTGCTGCCTTGTCCTCATGAAGCTTTTCAGCAATGGCCTCCTCCAGGTGCTGGTGCAACTGGTCCCTGGCCCGGATGCCCTGATGTACAAGAAGAGAAGGCAGGTGGGGCAGATAGGCTCAGGACCCAGTCTTGGTCAACTTTGCCAGAACCTTCTCAGGACCACACTGGCTCTGCCTGACTTCTGCTATTCATCTGTCAGCTTAGCTCCATGCTTGGCACATAGTTAGGCTCAAAATGGCCAGGAATTTGTCCACTGTCCAAAAATATTCTATCTAGATCATAAACCCCATTTGAACAAGGAGGAGAGACACTGTCATCTTGGGGGGAGGACACTGAGGCTCAGAGGGGCCCAGAGATTGTTCAGTCACATAGCTGTCAGGGCCCAGCCTGGCACAGAGCTCAGTCAGGGGAGTCAGCCCACTGCCCTTTCCTTACACAAGGCTTAGGCTGGGGCACTGTGTACCAGTTCAGAGAAGGGGCACCCAGGAAAGCTCTCACTTAGAGGACACAATTGGATGCTCTAAGTACCAGCCTCTGTACCAGGGTGGGCAGGAGGGCTGGAATGCCCTTTCAGGGTTCTAGGAACAAGCACATTAAAAACATTCCCCTGGGAAAACACTGAAATTGAGCATGTGACTTTTGTAGCCAGAAATATCAGGTTCAGATCCTGTATTTGCCCCCACCTGGCTGTGTTCTTCTTTAAGTCACTTAACCTCAACCGAGCTTCTTTGGTCAATAAAATGAGAGTAATAACATTTTGTAGGCAATAAGGATCAAATTAAAAAATGTATCAATGCACAACATGACCCTCAATACATATCTATTATTTTTATTCAGGTGACTGAAATCCAGGGAATCTATACAATGATACGTCCCAGAGTACAGGATGTGGGAGCACATGCCTGTAATACCAGCAATGGGAGGCTGAGGCAGGAGGACTACAATTGAGATCCCAGTTTAGGCAATTAAGTAATGTAGAGAAACTCTGTCTTGAACATTAAAAAAAAAAAAAAAAGCCGGGGGATGTGGGTCCTGCAAAGACCTTGGGTTCAATCCCCACTGCACGGAGTGGAAAGGGACTCCTCTAAGGGCTGAGGGAGAGGGAGGGTGGGGTGAGGCCTTCTTGCTGCTCTCTGGGTCTGAAGTCGGAAGACTGATCCAGAAGCTAGCGGACCCAGTACCCTGAGCCGGGAGCCGGCACCCCCCGCCCCATGCAAACGCCCACTCCACCAAGGCTGGTGTTGGATTGGGTTGGGGATGTGTCTGAAGCCCTAAAGTTCCTGGCTGTTCCAAAGCCATCCAGGCTTCCAAAAAGGTGTTGGAGACCGCTCAGGGTGGTGTCGCTCTGGGGAGGAGTGACCGATCGGTGGGATGTTTGCACAGCGCATCAGAACAGAAGCAGCGCTGGCACCCACTACCACACCACTCTGCCTCTCCACGCTGGGCCACACCTCCATCTTCCGGCAGGAAGTGATGGGGGGTTGCTCCCGAGAGCACCCCCATCTCAATTAGGAGACCCATGTACTCGGAGGAGCCCCAAGAGGAAGTTCTGGGGCCAGGCGGTAGTACCTTGCGCAAGCCGCTGAAGGGCACGTCCAAGGGTAATGAGAAGAGGTTCTCCACCAGCTGCTCAAAGGTCCGGGCCAGTTCGGTACATCGTACCTCGTCCAGCCGCAGACCCAGTAGGATGCGCGCGGCCATGCGGAAGGTGAGCGCCTTGGCAGCCTCATAGACAGCTACGGGTCCTCTAGCAGCGCACCAGGAGCGCACCTCACGCCGCAGTGCCCCCTGCAGGCGTGGCACGTAGCGTTCCAGTGCTGCGCGGCTGAACACACGTGCGAGGACCTGTGGGGAGCTTGCGGGATCAGCTCTGGCGGCAGGTAGGCCTTCCCTGCTTCGCAACTCCAGAGAAGACAGAAGGCCAATTCTGGTCTCTTCCTCTCTCCATCCCTCTAGTTCTGCTACGATGATATCCATAAGTCCCTCCCAAACCATCCAGGCTCCAGCTGCTACCTGCCCCACCAAGTCTTCCCAGACATGTCTAGATCTGCATCTCCAGTGCCTCTGGTATCACAATCACATAAGATCAGAAATAAAAGGAACCTATAGGCCAGTCTTGGTTTTGTAATTCAAACCCGGAGAATGTAAGGGACCGGAGCAAGGCCATCTACTCTTGACCAGGGAATTAGGTTGGAGTGTTCAATACACCTCCACACCTGGCTCCGGCTTGGCTCACAGCAGGTGCCCCGGGACCGTGGGTCTCACATTCTCCTGCCCCCCACCCCGCCCCCTCACCTTTCGCCGCTGGCGGTGTGGCTCACCAACCGACCCCAGGAGGGTATGCGAGCCTAGCAGGATGTGCGCGCTCTGAGGCCACTGACTGCGCACCAAGCGGTGCTCGCCCAGCAGGATGGTGCGCACGTTCTCTGCGCCGCTCACACGGATCACTGGCCTGCCCAGCAGGTGTGTCTTGAACACTGTGCCGTAGCGCTCCCGGCGGGAACTGTGGAAGCTAGAGCCCTGTGGGCAAGGCGGAGATTGGAGCGCTTAAAGTCTCACACTCGCTAGAGATCTGGCTCAGGCCTCCCAATTGGCAAGGGATAACAATTCCCTGCCTCAGGCTGGCCCATTATTTTTTTTTTACAAAGCAGGGACTCAAACGGACCTTGCTAGTAGCCTACAGGAATGTAGATGTTCTCATTCCCTTTGGTAAACTGAGGAAACAGGTTCGGAATGGGGGAAGCAAAGGCTGAAGGCTGATTCTAGGCTTGCAAGACAGGCTCCTGAAACCCCTTCCAGAGCCCAATTTCAGTTTACTCTTAAGCTCTGGGGAGAACTGAGGTGACAGGAGGTCCTTTCGAGGGAATCAGAGTAGCTAGGAAAAGGCAAGGGTTGTAAGTGCTCCTCGGGGTCCTGGGCGATTGGGACAGGACTGGTTAGAACCCTGGGAGCATTTCGAATTAAGAAGGTCCAGTGGGACCCGTGCAAGAAGGGGCCGTGTGACGTTGCAGGAAACGATGTACTGCTCACCTGAACCAACCAATGCAGGGTTTCGCCGAAGAAGGGCCAGCCCATGGAGCCCTTGGGCAGGGGTAGGGCAGAGGCCGGATCCCGGCTCAGCGTCCAGCGGAGGGTCCAGAGGTGCTGGGCCAGACTAAGCAGCAGGCCGGTGCACAGGAGAGCGGTGCCTGCCACTCCCAGCAGCCATAGGCAGCTCAGCCCCCAAGCAAACATGATGAACCTGCCGGGGCTAAGCCGCTGGGAGCAAAGAACTGGATGGAGAATAATGCACAGATCTCACCTGTTACTCAGAAAGGCCCCGAGGCGGCTTGGGGCCCAAGCCTGAGATTAATAGGCTTAGACAAAAACTCGGTTCTAAAAACAGACTAGCAAGGGAAGGTGGCAGTCGCAGTGCGCCCTTGGGGAACTTCTTTCCCAAGGCAGGCGCACTCAGCACCTTTTCCCAGTTCCTAGTCCCTCTCATACCCAGCACCCGCGGGGCACTCTCACTCCTCCCCAGATCAGAGATCCAAGGCTAGAAGCGCTGAGGAAAGGCGAAGCGAGGAGCAACTCACCAGCGTTGTGGACCAGGGCTGAGATCGCCCGGGGCAGCAGACCCCGGCCCCACCTCTTTCTCTCCACTCTTTTTTAACCCTTCTCGGCCTACCCTGGAGGCACTTATATAGGTATTGGCTTCCTCCTTATGGACTGATCCCGGTTCACACATCGTGATGTGTCTACGCATATTTAAGGCGCTCCACGCAGGGTAATGATTGGAGGCGGTGGGTAGCGTGGCACTCATCCAGGGACTGTGAATAGGGAGTGGCCCTGGGCAGTGGGGCGAGCCGGAGGGCATCCTTGGGCGGGGCCTGTGGTTTCCCTCCAGAACTTCCCGATTGCGCATGAACTCCAGGAGCCGGCAAAGTGGAGCGCTTAAAATCCGGGCTGGTGCCCCTGCAGCGCTCCAGGCCCATCCTTAGCCACTGGCTCTTCTGGGATCTCCACCCTCGGGCTACTAGATGCCCTTCCCCTCGCCATTCCAAGGTTAAAGGCCTGGAGCCTCTCCCCTTTGCTCGGTCTCTTTCGGAGAAACAGGATCAGAAACAGGATCGAAAGGGAATCATCCACTCCATCAGCACGTCCAAAGCTCAGAAGCGATAGCTGGGGCACTGGTTCTCTTATCTGAGACTTCAGGAATCCTTCAAGAGACGGTAGTTTCATTGCTGCCAGAGCTTCACAGAGAAGTCCAAAGCCTCTGTGAAGCATGTATCCCTGGGAGCCTTTCAGGTCTCAAGGACTAAATTCTCTCCTTTTCTCTCCCTCTCCCGAATCCACCTTAGGATACCTCATCAGTGTCTGTGATTGTATCTAGGGCTTTGTGTCCCACCTTAGAGCTCAAAGTGCCTCAGGTCTCCACCGTGCAACTGAGTGGGGGGAGGGAAGTGTAAAGTGGGGGATTGGATTATTCATTGGTTTAAGTAAAGGAGAGCCACAGGGGCCAACCAGGTCCAGGTGTTGTGAAGACCGGACCTCTCAATCCCAGGGGCCAAAGCGCTGTGGGGGGGGGCAGGCATCCCAAGTACCCTAGAGGGCTGGGTAAGGAAGCAAGGGACAGCCACATTCCAAGTCTTCAAAGAGAAAGCTGCTTGTCTCCCAAAGTCCAGATTTTATTGTGTCTGAAAAATTACCATTTTTTCCGTGTAATATTTTAAAAATGTGAAATACTTCAGGATGAGAAACAAATGCTTTTTGTGCTGTTTTGGTGCCACTCCCATTCCAATAATTAGAGAATAATATTCCTTTTCTGAAGGAAACAGTTTTAAATCAGGAAGCTCTGAATAGACAAAATAGCAGTGCATTTTCAACAACTTGCTCAACCTTTAATATTTCATCACAAAATCAAGAGATGTAAAGTATAGTTTTCTTACAGGTATTAATCCTGATAATGCAAAAGGAGTATTCGGCATAAATGGAACAGAGAAAATAAAGATCAGATTTACATTGCCATTTACCTCAACTTACACAAAGAAAAACGTACGTTTTAGGTTTTCCAGACTTCAGTTGATTTGGTCTGTTTCCACAGTGAGGATATAGTAGTGAGATCTGCTGTTTGAAGAAAATTACTCAAGTCCTGTAGTACTTTCTGTGTGTAGGAAGAACATACCCACTCCAGTATAAGCTGCACCTGAAGTGGTTATCCCCCATTAATTTGTCCTTTCCTAACTTGAACCAAACCAAACCAAACCAATCTACACTGGGGTTGGCTACAAGCATTACATATAGACATCAACTCTGATGAGCAGAAACAACACTGCATCCTTAGAAAATCCAAAACATTTCCTTCATATTTAGAACATTTAAATTAAACCACCAAATAATTTACATTCTTACTGAGTTAGGATTTCAAGGAGGTTTAAAGATTTGTGTATTTCCCCCTCAGAATGAGCAGAATTAAATTTTTTAGTCTATTTAAATCACATTGAGATGAAAATAAAAGCTAAATCAAAATGACAGTGAAATACTCCTGTATCTGACATGACTGCATTCTAAAACCATATACCTGAGAAAAAACACATCATTCAAGTTTAAATACAAAAAAATACATATAAGGAGAGGCTTAAGTTTTTCTAATGTATTTGCAACCAGTTTCATATACAATTTTTGACTTGATTACATACAGTTTTGCCTTTTCCCCCTAAAATTGAAAAAAAATTGTCACATTTTCCATATATAAAAAGTATTCAATTACTTAAAAATCCATACAAATGATATTATGATTTCTTGTTTAAGCCCTCATCAGTGTATTTTCAGTGCTGCATTTTAAAATTCTGTAAACAAATTACTGTATCATGACCCATGCTTGTTAGAGATCAGTGTTCAGTCACGGAGATCTGGTGTCACTGAGTGCAAGTGATGTGAAGTCTATGCGTGCTGGGACATACCATTCACCAAACTTCTCAGCTGTTTCACGACTGTCTCTATCAATTTCTGCTTGTCTCGATCATTCTTCCTGAACTGAGCAAATATATTGTTTTTTTTGCTAGTATCCTTTATCCTACAAACATGTAAATGAAGAAGGAAATTAAAAGCTATAGCTGTCACAAGTAAAATATCCTGGAATGTTCTGAATTATCTCACAGTAATCCCACGCTTGAAAAATACACTTCAAAGAAAATAGGTACTAATAAACTCATAGATACAGAAACCACACAAAAATTAGCAGCTTCATTTTGCATTTTACACAAAGAGGTGATTTTGCATTAGCACGTAAATCTAAAATATGCTAATTTTTCAAAAATACTATTTTCTAATATCATTCCATAAAATATGTTAAAATATCCTTTATGGACTCTATAAATCACATTCATAGCAAGACAAAGTGAAAGAAAAAATAGCATTAGAAATTTAAAACAGCAATGTTTTTGCCTCAGTAATGTTCAACAACATTGTAAAATAAAATTTATATTTATTTTAAACAGTTCCTTATGTTCTTTCAAATCAAATACACCACCGATATTTTGAAATGTGGAAAATATATAATTTTAATTTAAAGATTGAAAATTTTTACAGTGATGTTTGTGATATGATTGATCGAGTGAAGATACAATCTGCCACATGAGGGAGCATCTCAATCTGTATTTAGCTGGATAAAAATGCACTAGTAAATCCTATCACCTCAGTTTTTAAAATATTATATTTTTTCAAAACACATTATTTCTCTGTCAAGAATCCGTTTAAATAGCACTGGTGACAAACATCCCAATTCCTAGCCATATTTTACAAAATATCTTCTTTCCTGTAGTATAGGGATGTTTTGTTTTGTTTTAAATAGCTCCAGTTTCCAGGTCTCACTTATAACTTCAGCAAACATATTTTTCTTTTTCTTTTCTGGTACATGCCAATCAAGCTCTACCACTGAGGAGCTACATTCACAGCACTCCAGTAAAGATATTTCTAAGGCCGACTAAGCCTACAATTCAGGATACAACAGGAAAAATGTTTTCTTCACATCAATATAAACAGCAACTGCATATGTAACTATACCAATTCCAAAGGGCAAGAAAGACTTATTTTTAAGTCATTAAGATGGACTGAGCTTTTAAGCTTTATCTATACATTTCTTTTCATGGAAATTTTCAGTTTTTCATTTGTCACAGAATCAAAGCCTGGTAAAATGCTATACAAAAATGTTTTAAAAATATACTCACTTCTCCAAAAGAGTAAGGGCTGTGTTTGGATTCACTCGAAGGTACTTAGAAGCTGGCTGTCCATAGTCAGCTAGATAAGTAGACCAATCCCAGACCATAAACAGATCAAGGAGCTGAGGAAGATGAGGGAAAATGTCACATCAACTTTTGAGTATTTACTCATACATAAATCAAACAATGTTATTCTTGGTATATAACATTTTAATATGACTTGCTTCTCAGACTAAACAGAATAAGGAAAATTTAAGAACTCTATTAACTGTACATTTTGTTCAAAATAGTGTACATTATCTTTTTACTTTAAAATTACTAAAAGTGTCAATAGCTGCTTTTCAATAAAATATTTTTGCATTTCAAATAATGATAAATACTCAAAATATTCTTGTATTATATTAATTATGTAACTCTTTTACTGATGTTTGGACATATCTTTACACATTATTCAGTTAGTACTCTAATAACAATTGGTGCTATTGAAAGGACCTTTTTAGAGCTATGTTTATCTTTCAAAGAAGCTGTTTGCACCTAGACTTTTCTAAAGTAATTTAAACCAAAAGTTCAGATAATCTCAATTAAGTGTATTAAGCAACTTCTGTTGGATTCTTCTGTTGGTTACAGACCTTCAGTACTATTATAAAACAAGGGCTTCAGGATTCAGCCTATTAACTCTAGGCAATCATTTTGTACAAACAAACAAAAAAGAAACCCTCATGTTTTCCATAGTGTCTTTAAATTGACTATTTGGTTTATAAACTCCAGTTAGAATCATTGTCAAATATGGAAGTAATCTTTTAAAAGCAATGCCATGCCTTAACCAAAGCAAAAAACTCTTTATCCAACTTTAAAACCCTAATCCCCTTTAAGCCATTTAAAACCAACTTCCTATTCCCTTCTGAATTGTTTCAAAAAGCTAAATGGTTTACTTACTGCTTCCTTTAGTTTTTATATTATTCTTGTTTTGTTTTAACTCGCTTTATAAGTAAGGGGTCTACTTGGTTGCTTTAAATGAAGGAAGCATTTATATTTACTCACAGGATATGTAAACTAATCTAGTGCTTCTGACAAGGATAAAACTTTTAGGGTGATTAAAGCCATCTAAAGGAAGGCTAGCTTTTTCTTAGGAAGGTAAGGGACTTGTTTGACTCTTTCCCCATCCAATTAACTACTGTATTAGTACATTCTTGTAAGAAGTGGAAAACTATAACAAAAATATTAACTATTAAAAGCCACTCTATTTATGTTCAGGTAACATTCTAAGCCATACCAAAAGTTGAAACATTGGTGTAGAAACTATCCTGAGACAATGTAAAGAATGTCTGAAAAAGAAAAAAAGAGCTGTTTTTTGGCAACAAGTACATTTTCCTCTCCTTTCACAAGGAGAGAAAGTTCTTTCATGCACTCAACTGGTAAGGGTGTAGTTGATATAACTTCTCTGGAATGTGATTCTGCAATGTGTTTAAGAACCTTATAAAAACGGCCATTCTCTTTGACTGAGTAATCATACTTCCAGAATTATAACTTCAGGAAGCAATAATAAAAGCACACAAAAATTTACGTACAAAGCTAATAATCTTAAAAATGTTATTTGGTTATCAACAAATTGAAAATAGCCTAAATCTCATAGTGGGGTATAGCTGAATGATGAATATCATGTGGCTATTAAAATTAATGTTTATATTAGAACTTTAAATTATCTGAGATGTTCACAATAATATTGTTACTTAATTACAAAAAAATCCAAAAGATTTAACTAATTTGAAAAACTTTAAGAATGGTTATTTGTATGGTGGGATTATGAGTTTTAACTGTTATTTTCAAAATACTCTACCTAGCGGACATGTGTTAATGTGATAGTTAGAAATAACTATATTTCAATAATGAATATCCCTCATATAGTGGTCAGTAAAATCTCATTTTGAAGGATTCCTCTTTCAGGTGTATGTATGCTTGCACAAATATATGCAACCATGCACAGTCAGCAGAAAGTAACCACTTAATATACTGGCTGTAATCTCTCTTTCTTTTCAAATGGCATTACTAATGTGACCTCTGGGATACAGAAGGAGTCTTTAATAAGGTCTTTTTCTCTTAGGCTGATTTACCCCCTAGATGGGAAACGAGGAGCCTACTTAATGAAATAAAAACCTATACCAACTCCAACTGTGAATACAGAATTGGTTTTTCTATAGCACAAAACAGACTTTCCTAGATAGAGAAACACTATGCTTATAATTTTCACATATAGTCAGACATATATACAGAGCTCTCCTATGCAGACACTCATATGCAAATCACTGGAAATTATAGGAATCATAAAATGTAATCTAGCTGCCCACATTTACCCAAATCTAAAAAAAAACATTTAAAATACATTTTATACAGTTCATCTGTAGACATCTGTAGAAATCTGCACATTAAAGTTTTTTTTTTCTTGGTACCAGGGATGGAACTTGGGACCTTGCCTTGCACTTGCGAGGTGGGCGCAGGAACCACTGAGCTAAATCCCCAGCATTGAAGATTAAGGAATGTATTGCCAATGTATTGCCAATGTGGATAAAATCAAAGATCAAGGAAAAATTCATTTAGTCATTCAACAAATAAATATTGGTTGCCCAGCTACAATCTGCTAGATGATGATAGGTACTGGAGATACAATATTGAATCAGGCAATGTCCCTTTCCTAAAGGTTACATTTTAAGTAGGAACATGGTTAATAAGGAAATAATATTTTGATGTTAACATAAAAGATTTAAAAGAAAAACACTATTCATGTAAAATACTAGTAATTTAAACTATACACACAAGGAAGTCACTATCAGCTTAATATAGAGTAAGGTAGAAACCACTGATTTCTTGCTCATTACTCTCAGCCTTTGAATCTAATGGCATTAGCATTACCATTGTGTCTATGTCCTTAAGGATACATGGATGTGGAGAAGAGGAAAGATAGGGTGGGCAAGCATGCTGATTTCATACTCTAATTTCTCATTTCCATGTCTATAAGGCTTTCTCATCTGTACAATACTGCTGGAATCAGAAAATACAAAAACAATTTCACAAATCTCATAGACAAACTTAAGAGTATGCTGAGCACAGTGAAGCCAATCAGCAGGTATTCAAGAAATAACTAATGATGCCAGACCACTACTCCAATTTACTGAGCTTTTCTAAATTCAACGAACACAAAACCTGAGCACAATAGAGAATACTCTGGTATATGCTCACTGAAAAAGGCCAATATTGGTTAGCAAGCAGACTGACAACTGATTGCAGTCCACTAACTTCCCTCCATGTCTCCTAGGCTTTCACTAGGGTATTGATAAAGAGGGTAGAGTCTCTCATGATAGTATTAAAGCATTAGGTCTAAATATTGAGTTAAATGATCTTCCTAGAGGAAGCACTACCAATATTTTTGAATGATTTACCAATACCTTTCATCTTTATTTATTTATTTATTTATTTATTTATTTGGAACCAAGGATCAAACTCGGGATCCTGTGCTTTTGAGGCAGGCGGGGGAACCACTGAGCTAAATCCCCAGCCCTACCTTTCATCTTTAACAATAACAATTTTACCATCCTTCTTTTTCACTTATAAAATAAGTTGAAGTGAATTGTGTAACACTAAACCAGGACTTTAGGTGGCATATACCTGTAATCCCAGCTACTTGTGAGTCTGAGGCAGGAGGATCACAAGTTCAAGGCCAGCCTAGGCAACTTAATAAGACCTTGCCTCAAAATTTAAAAAACAAATTTGAAAAGCAGGGTGTGATAGTGTGGTGTACCTCACTGGTACTGCACTTGTCTAGCACATATGAGGCCTTGGGTTCAAACCCCAGTACCCAAAAAAAGAATACATGACTTTATTCTTTGGTCCCACCTGACACCATGCCAGGCTAGATTTTTAAGGACTGAGCCCATTTCCACATGTTGCTACGCATGCCTGTTCTGACCAAGAAGCAAAAGCCCTGTTCTTTGATTGTGACAGCTTAAAAAGAATCTCACTGCTCCAGCGTAACAGTGTGATGAGAAGGGAAGAGGAATCTGGAGTACTACCAGGTACCACCACTGATGCTTAGCTTCACTCTGTACCACTATCATTGCCTTGGGGACTGCCTCTCACAGTTGGTCAGATTTCACAAGAGGTAATATGTTTTTAATATTAAAACCTCAATTACAGACAACTTTACCTCTATTTCAAGTTTTGCTTCCTTCAGATGGCAGTGCATAAATAATGTATTTGTTTCTAATCACACAAAATCTTTCAGTCTTGTAAACAAACAGACATAGTCTCAACAGATGAACTTACGACTTAACACATATATCTGAAGTTCAAAGATGTAGAGCAAACATGAACAGAACAAAAATCTCAGATTATCCAAAAGCAATTTTACAATTACTTATTAAAGGATAAAGTCACACATGATAATGAAAGTTGATATTAAATTCTATAAATGGGTCCATTTCAATAGTAATATAATTTCATCTTAAATTCTTTTGGGAAGTAAGCAAAATATGGACCATATAAAAATGAATAGCAAAATTATGTGCCTCAGTTCTATGTCATGATTTATAAGATTTTCTGAAAGTATCTAGTTTTTTTCAGAGATTCAAACATACCCTTCACAACTAGTCTGAAAACATAAAGTGGATTTATGCCAATATTTGTGAGTTATAAGTTTCACTTCCTCAGTGCTCCCTGTGTGTCTAGTAAACAAAAACATCAGTTTAAGGAAAGAAATAGTTGCATGGGTAGTATTGTTTATATGCTCCAAATAGTTGAATCACTGAAGAATTCAACCCATTTAGCTTGCTGACAGTTTCCCATCCAGCAGATTCACTCCCAATCTACACCCAAGAAACTTAGGGTCAAAAAAAAAAAAGAAACTTAGGGTCTCAGACCTGTTGAGATCACTTTGTGAAAAAGACACAATGAATTTAGGCAGACTTAAAACCATTCTATGGAACTCTCCAAGTGGTTCTTTTCCTTTGTAAAAATGAACCCATGGTGCCAAGTCATTTTTTCCTTGAATCTGGTTTAGCTTTCATTGTTTTGGGTCTTTTGGATTTTGCTTTTGAAGCACCTCAGAGGCAGTGACCCAAGACAGAAGATAAATAAAGTTAAGCCAACCTTAAGAGAAAAGCAACTGGGGATACCAGGTCTCCTTTTGTAAACGTGAACAGTGACCTGGGGGCTCAGAGTCAATCTTACCCCGCCCCCCACCCCCAGTTCGCTTTTCCAAACACTAAATCCACCTGGGATCTCAGGGTTGCTTTGCAGATTCCAAAAGTAAACCAGGAGATCATTTTTCCTTTAACTCCAAAAACCAAAGCTGAAGTAAGGGTTCCTACAGTGCTTCAGAGATTTAGACAAAAACAAACTCCTAAATCCAATACTTGAAGGAAGTTTTAAGGAAGAAATATTTGTCCTTCAAGTTATTAGCCACTGGGAATTCAAGAAAAAAATGAGTCTCACTAAATTAGTCATACTGGAAGAGAATATAAGTCCTTTTTCTAAATAGATGGTGAAATCAGATGATGCTCTGTATGATGTTTAAAGCACTTAACTTTTCCTTCCCTCCCTGCTATATGAAAATACCACATTTGGAAATATTCTATATCCAGCATAGAAGAGAATTTTAAGTAGAAGCCAGAAGGAGACTGGTCAAGAACTATAAAGAAGCAAACAACATGGTGTCTTCAAACACCTCCCTTTCTTACCCCCAGCTATTAACTGCCCTCATGCTGCCTTCTGGCTCTCTGATACACCTTCACCACCAGGTCTGCCCTCTTCAAATGCCCCATTTGCCAAGTCTGCTCTTAGCCACTCTCCTGTGCAGATCAGGGATGAGGCTTGAGCATCTTGTGATGGAGAGGCTGTGTAAAGGGATTAGAGCCTTCAAGTCACTTCATTCAGGCGAACTGCACACAGCAGAAATAAAATGTTCTTAAATTATTTTTGATGCTAAGCTATGTGGTAATTCTAAATAAATACAAGGTGAGTTTAGAATTTGGAAAAGAGGAAGCAAATAGTGTAATTTATAAAATTAGATTATACACATACATCTATATTTGCTTTAACTTTTTTGGTCACTATCATAGCTAAAATGGCATATGGATATATATGTATAAGCTTTCTGTGGTTAATTTATTAAAATTAACTTTAGCATAATAATACACTGTTAATAATCAAATGGGATATAACATGAAGCCAATATAGCTCATTGTTCTCCTCTTGCCATTCTCAGAAATAACTGTTTAACTATTTTACTAATATTGAATTTATTATTGTACAGCTATTACATGGGAGAGTTTGCCTTACTTATATCACCTTTTTATTTTTGGTAGCGATCTCACAATATTTCTGTATTTTTTCCTCATAACTTTAATTTCTCTATTTTTTCATTGTCACTTTTTTAGTTTTTTTAAAGCAGTTTTGAGATGCGCCATACAATCACCCACTTAAAGGATATAAATCAATGGTTTTCAGTATATTCACAAAGCTCTACAAGTATCTCAATAAATTTACAGCCCCTCTACATGCCATATCATTAGCAGTCACTCCCTAAATGGGAATCATATAACCTGGTCTTTTGTTTCACTTAGCATTTTTTCAAGGTTGTAGCTGTATCAGTACTTATTCCTCTTTTACTGCTGAATAATATCTTCTATGCACCAGATTCTGTTGATCCAATAGCCATTTGGGTTTTTCCTGTCTGTTTGGGTTTTTGTTTTCACTTTTGGGCTACTATGAGTAAGGCTGCTATGACAATTTATGTACAAGTTTCTGTGTGGACCTAAGTGTTCATTTCTCTTGGGTAGGAATAGTATTATACAATTTTTTTATAAGATCTTTTGACTTTCCATTGGTAATATGAGAATATTAGAGCCTTATAAGTATTGTTGAGCTTTAATTCTTTTGGCAATTGAGGTTTAAAATTTTTATATTATATATTTAAACCCAAATAACATTAGATATATGACTAAGGTTTCTAGAAAGTTCTTTATGAATGCATAAAATATTAAATTCTCAAGTTTTAAAAATTCTCTATCTCTGAAAAACCAAAAACCTCTAATTATCTAACACAAAACTTTTTGTAGAATTTCCTCAAGTAGATTCACTTCAAATAGTTGCATGTGACTGAGGTTTTTATCATGCATACACAGCTTGTTCTTCGATAGTCAGAATACCTAATCAGCTGCCTGATGTTGTACAGTAGGTCACACATGAGTAGATAGCACTTACTCAAACCAGAAGTCTGGATGCAATTTGCTTTGATTGATCTCTCTCACAATTCCTACATCTTACGTATGTCCAACTGTGCTAATTTAACTTTATGAATATTATTGAATTCACTTTCTCCTACTTTCCATCCCTTCTACTGGTTCAGAGATCAGTCTTTCTTCTAGGGCTTTCGGTCTTGCCTATTCCCTCTGCCTTTCTCTTCAGATACCCCAAGATTCATCGACTTCCACAATGAGCCAGAGACATCTAGCCAAACACAAATTGGATCCATTACTCACTTCCTTAAAGTTGTTGATAGCTGATCCCCAAGACCACAAAACAAATAATAAATAAATAATAAAGTCTTTGATGGCTTCTCAATCCCTACAAAATAAAGTTCAATTTCCTTAACATGACATGCAGCTATTTTGTACCTTATCCAGGCCAACCTTTGGGCTTTTCCTGTCTTATAATTCAAGATTCTAAACAACTACTCTAAGTTCTTCTACAAACCACAATTAATCTTAGGGTGTAGCTCATTTTTTTTTCTTTTCTGTGTGGAGTTCCCTTCTCTGCCTCCTTCAACAGATGACTCTTACTTATTCCATAAAACTTAAGTCTGGGGACCTCCTTTCTTTTCAGGAAATCTCCTAAGGCCATCCTATTCAAGTTAGCTGTTCTTCCTTTGTGTTCTCTTAGCAACTTTTACATGTCTCTATCACAGTGTTTTTCACAGTACACTCTATCAGTATCTTTCATGGGTTAGTTTCTCACCCCATTATAGAATCAACAATAATTCCTTCTTTTCTGGGAAGCAGAGGCAGGAGGATCAGCAGTTCAAGCACAGACTAAGCAATTGACCAACTTAGTGAGACCCTATCTCAAAAAAAAAAAATTAAAAAGGGTTGAGGGTGGGAAAACAAAAGGGTTGAGGGTGTAGCTCAGTGCAATCCCCAGCACTGTAAATTAATTAATATTTCCTTTTTAGTTTAATAATCAAGTATCAATAATTCCTTTTCTTAGTTTTGATGATTCATGATTATTCGAGGGTTTGCTTTTTTTTTTTTTTT
>NW_004624737.1:4289491-4300403 GCF_000247695.1 Heterocephalus glaber | reverse complement strand
TTCTTAATATTTTCCTCATAGAAGCTTCATTTGTTGTAATAGAATGCATACATTTTAAGTGTGGCGTTTTTATTTGGTTGTCTTCCTTCCTTCCTTCCTTCCTTCCTTCCTTCCTTCCTTCCCTTCTTGTACCGGGAATCAAACTCAGGACTCTGTGCTTGTGAGGCAGGCGTGGTGCCACTGTGCTAAATCCCCATTCCATCTAGTTCTTATTTTTTTCTCAATATCCCAACAGTTGACAAGCCTTTTTCTCCTATCATGTCTTACTTTGTAAGTAACTCAAAGCTAATGTCTTATTTTGCTTATTAACTCTATTTTTACGTTTGGTCCAGTACCTGGTATATAGTAAGCACCAACTAAATGCTGAGATGAACTGTATATGCTACCTTTTGACACACAATTTTATGTCTACATTGAATTCATTTCTTACAAAAATATGGCTATGTTATCATGTATTATACATGTAAATTTTTAACAATTAAGATATATCTGAATTTTTAGTAATCTTATATTATGCTGAAAACCAGATCAGAATAGTGGTTTAATTTGTGCTATAGAATGTACTAAAATATTTCACAACCCAAGCACTGCTCTTGAGATTACCTTTTGTAAACCAGTGATAATGTCATCAAACATGTTACATAAACATTCCCTCATCATACATTTAACTTTCTGTTCAGATTCATTATATTATCTCCTACACTTACATAACAGTTGGTTATGTAATGACTTCACCAATGAAGCTCAAAGACTTCCAATACTAAGGAAATCAAATCCTGAAACTTGTGATGAGAGGTGTTTTACTAGACTTTCAATTCTCTCTGATGAGTCATTTTGCTTCATTGAAGCTATGAAGAAATAAGATCTGCTTGTATGAATTAACTTTGGAAGAACTCAAGAAACAAAGGAAGACAATATGTGTTAGTCAGTGAAAAACAATCCCAAGCCAGGTGTGGTGGCTTATACCTGTAATCCCAGTACTTTGGAAGCCTGAGGTAGGGGTTCAAGCCCAGCCTTGGCAATTTAGTGACTTAGTGACCCTATTCCAAAATTTAAAAAACACCATATCTATATATTTGAATGAAACAAGCTAGGAGGCTGGGGTTTATGTGTTACTTTATAGTATAGATGTTGGGGTGTTAGGGGGAGGGTAACCAGTTCTCCACCCCCCTCAAGATAATGGCTGTGATTTAAAATAGGGGTAATTACAATCTGGAGAATCTAAAAAGTGGATTCATTTAACCTTCAATATAATTAGTTCATAAGTTTTAATCTAAATATTTAAAGTCAAATAATATTTATAATTTGCTGCTAGTCATAAATGCTGCCTCTGGCTTTGGGGAAAAAACAAATAAAAAAAACTAAACTAAAGACTAAACACTTCAGACACCAGAGGCATCCTGTCATTTCCTTCTTTAAAATGGAACTTGGGGCATTTAGGGTAAATGAAACTAATAAAAACCATTAAATTCCAAATTCTTCAGGGAGAAAAGGGGGATAAATTTCTATGGGAATATCTTTGAACACAGTGGGTAAAGTAGGGACTTTAGTTCTAGCCCCTACAAGAAATCTTTGGCAGAGTAGTGAACTGAATTTCAGTCTGGCAACTCACTTATGCTTTATATATGTAAGATCTCAATTTTGAACTGAACTTCAGACTTGCATCTCATCTAGTATTCTCTATAGAGAAAAGGTATCAGTTTCGTGTTTCTAGGGTATAAAGTATAAGCCCTTAACATTTTGCACTGGATTTCAGAAGGAATGCAAAGTTCACAAAATTATCATACTTAGCATGATGAGGAAGAGGAAAATAAGGATCTTTATGGTCTCTGTCAAAGAGTTGGAATATTACAGTATTTTGGTGAATATGGATATTAAAGGGGCTTGCATCCTGAGTTATTTTTTCTTTCAAATCTTATAATAGAGTTCATAATCTTAAACAATTTAAAAATATGTATTTAGTTAACTTTTCTTGAATGTAAAAGGCACTTATTTATTAACCCCTAATTATCCATTTACTTCCAGACTTGATTGTGTATGTAATTACCTTTTGTCAGGTACAATAATTTGCTCTATAAACATGTCAGAACACTTGCTGCTTCATCTGTTTCAACAGATAAATGTGGTCTTTCCACAACCTGAGGGCATAATTAAATATGGGGGGGGCAGTTATCAAACTACACTGAAGCTGATTCACTAAGGTAGAGGTTCATAGCATGTAGCCAAGGCTTACTTTGGAGCCTGATGCTTGCCTGAATGCTTACTTAATAACAGATTTCTGTGACAAGGTAACACTGAAACATTCTGGTTAATGCAGGTATCCACATGAACTTCATCACAATGAGCAACAGATGAACTTTAAGAAGCACCTCATTTAAGAAGCAAGTCAATAGCTTTTGGCATCACACCCTCATACAGGTTAGAGCAGTAGAGTACAAAAGAGAACCTAAATAAAAATAGTAGGGGAAGCTTGGGAAGCTAAACGCAGCTCCTTGAATTAAATGGCTTGTGATCTTAGTCCTACAATGCTTGTATGTGAATCTGCACTATGGGAGTGCAAAAAGAAATCCCTACCTGACCTTTGCATAACCTAAACAGGAAATTAGGACATTTCTAAGCAAAATAGGCTATGTCATCCTGTTAATTGTTTCCATTGACACTTTGCATAAACATCTTGCATTAGGCCAGCAGAAAAACCTCAAGCGCGTCTCTTCTCTACAATAACATAAAAACAGTGCCTGGCCCAGTGTCCTCAACACAGTTGAAGAGGTAGAGTTTTGGTGATGAGAATTAGGTGAATAAACAATAGGAAAGAGATGAACAGGTAGGAAAGTTGGAGGTTATCTTCAAGTATTTACAGAGTGGTAGAAAAAAACTCATAAAATATTAAAAATAGAACTTAATCTTGGTAAGAATATGGAGAATTAACAGGGTAGTTAGTAATTCTAAAGAAAGAATAAATACAACTTAAAATGATTCAGCATTTCTTAAGAAAATAATTTTAAAATATCTAATATTTGATTATGGTGTTTCAGAATGTTAGAAATTTGCTCCATTTGGTTGGAGAAAATCAAGTTCTTTATTGTCTCACCAAATATTTCATGGATATTATTCACTTATCTGATTATATTTTACTTGAATAAGAAAATGCATAGTTAATGTTTTTTATTACATTGTCTTAGTCCAGTTCTGCTTCTTTAAGAAAATTCATAATTTATAAACACTTGAAATTTATTTCTCACAGTTTTAGAGACACACCACAGCAGACATCAATAGTGTACGTTTATGAATAAATAAATTCCTTTCCAATCCATTTTTTTTTCCCTGTACCAGGGATCAAACTTAGGACCTTGCGCTTGCCAGGCAAGTGCCAGCACCACTGAGCTACATCCCTGGCCTTCCAATCCAATTTTTAAGAAATCAAGCTGCTTTCATTTTGAATCAATAAATTTAATGGGGTTATAATCTGGGTCTCAATTTCCTCTTTTGTAATATGAGGGGATTATAATCTGATGTAACAAGTAGTATATGTGACACCCTGCTGAAGGCTCAATTTTTGAATTCAAGGAGATCATAAGTATTAAAGGGAAAGATATTCACTTCAACATAACTACAGCTAACATGCTAATTACATGGACAGACCTATATACAAGTTATTATTATTAGAGCATTAACACTGTTTGGGAGGAGGGAATACCCAAGAAACCATCTTAAGTTGTACCCAAATGTAAACCTTATAAAGGAGTTTAACAAGAATGGGTAGAGGTATTTCAAGCAGGGGACAACATAAGGAAAGGCACAAAGATGAGAAACAGTTGTGTTTATGAGGAGCTTTATGCACTTTAGTGTTGCCAAACTGAAATATGAGTAAGAGTTCTGGACAGGGTATAGGAGGGTCAGGAGCTGGATCACAAAAGGATATGCGTGCCTTATTTAAGAACCTTGGGTAGCCACTGAAAGGTTCTAAACAAGGAGACTGGCATGGTCAGATTCTCCCACTGTTCTGTAAAGGAAGGATTTGAAGCAAAATATTTAAAGACATAATTAGGAAACTGGTGTGACAACCTCATAATACACTTAGACAGACAAGTAGGTGGTGGGGATAGACGAGGATGGATGGTGGTAGGCATGTAGCTAAGATGGAGAGAAGAGGATGGGTTTGAGAAATAGTCAAAGGAAAAATCTCTCATGGTGACTGGACATAGGATATGGCTGAGTGGTTCCACCAACCAAAACAGAAAGACACCAGATCTGAGAATGAGAGATGACATGATCACAGCTTTGGCCACACAGGATGTAGTGGAAATATCTACCAAGGAACGGGATGTGTATCTCAAGCATATACCAGTATGTGCCAGAGATATGATGAGAGTGATCAACTCACCTAGGTAAAGAGTGTAGACAACATGATTCTATAGACAGAAATCTCAGAGACACTAACATTTAGGGAATAGGAAAAGGAGACTGAAAGGAGAGAATACATTAAGAAAGTACAGTCCTTAAAGAAGAAAGTTTTATTTTTAAAAAATTAAGTTTATTGGTATATTTTAGATATACATAATGATCACATTCATCATAGGGAATTTGTCTCTGTATATATCTTGAGTCTTCTTTTTTTCCCATTCCCCTCCCTCCCTTCAACCGCTTTTTCCCTTCTTACTTACAAAAGCTTTGTTTCCATTTTTCCTATTTTATTTTCCTTTCTCTTCTTTCCTTTCCCTTGCTACCTTTCCTAGTTCCCCTACCCATTTGAGCATTTTTGAAGAAGAAAGTTTTAAAGAGAAATGTGAACCACATTATCCATTGTGGCAGAAAGAGCCAGTCAGATCAGGGCTAAAAATGTTTCCTAGCCTTCTCTGGTGGTCTGATGAACACTTTTATAGGATGTAGCAAAGCAAACAATAATGTACTAAAGAATGAATGAGAGATGAGGAAACAAGGATAATCAATTTTAAACTATTCTTTTAAGGAATTTCAATGCAAAGGAGAGAAGAGAGTTTAGAAAGAAGATAAAGCAAAGGAAAGGCCGATGAATATATGGAAATAAAGTCCCATAGAAAAGATGGGGTTAAGGGGAAAGGAGGCTTCCTGTCAGGTGTAGAAGTGCATGCTTGTAATGCTAGCACTTGGGAGGCTGAGGAATGCAGATAGCTGTGAGTTCAGCCTGGGCTACATAGTGAGTTTAAGGCCAGCCTGAAGTACACAGTGAAACCGTGTCTCAAAAAAAAAAAAAAAAAAAAAAAAAGGTTGATTTAGCCTATAATCCTAGTACTTGGGAGGCTGAGGCAGGAAGATCATCATTAGTTCGAGGCCAGCCTGGGCTACACAGTGAGTTCAAGGCCACGCTGAAGTACATAGAGAGAATGTCTCAAAAAAAAAGCACCTGAGAATGACAGGTAATCTATCTGACTGCAAAATCAACGGTGAGAGAACAATGGCAACAGAGATGACAGAAGACTCCAAGGAATTGCTGATTTCCTCCAAGAATAGAAGAACAAATGGCTCTGAACACTATGAATAGAAATTGAGAATGAAAGGAACCCCATCCCCTCCAATATGCAGCCAGGGAAAGAATGTGCACTACCTCTAGAGAGGGCTACACAGTTAGTGCATCCCTAACCTACCAAACTAAAGCTTCATGGCCATTCACACTAGAATGAGGGTTTTCAGGTGGTACAGAATAAGAGGGCTAGAAGAAATGAAAAGATGCAGACTGACAAAATGATGAAGGAATTAAACAGTAAAAAGGAAAAATATGGAAAGAGAAAGTGCTTAATTTTATTGAGTAATCAAATATTTTAATCTCCTAACATGAGTGATGCATAGTTAGGGACTGCCGAAATGGCCATGTCTGACCAGCCTTCAGAGATGGTAAAGGCTGCCTTGAGATTTTTAGAAGGGAGGGAAGTGGCTATCTGAATGTATGGTATCTACGAACACCTGCAACAGTGGAAAGAGTCCTACTTAAGAGGAGAATTTCTAGGTTCAAAACTAGTGGTAATGGTTAGATTTCCTGAAGTCCCTCCCAATTCTTAAGTTATAAGATTTCACAGTCATGAAAATCACAGATTCACAAACTGAATGTAACTGGCAGATGCTCTGATACTTAAGAAAAAATAATACTTTTTTTTTTTTTTTTTTGGTATGGAGGATTGAGCTCAGGACCTAGCGCTTGCAAGGCAGGCAGCAGAACCCACTGAGCTAAATCCCTGGGCCAAGAAAACATAAAAAGGGTCAAGGAAAAGGAGAGAACTGTAAATTGTAAAATACTCTAGGATATTAAAATGTCGCTTAAACACTATAACATATACCTAAAAAAAGTACGAGCAAAACTACTATGAAAGATTTTCAAATTTTAAAAATCCCTTCAGTAATTTGTCTTCTGACATTACATAAGTAAAAATTTTTATCATGATTATATGTGCTTGGTTCTTAATAGATCACTACTGACCTACAAAACACAACTAGTTTCTTTTGTAATTTGTTTTTACACACAGAGGAGAAATGCATTCCTTCAAAGTGCTAGCAGAATGTTAGCAATGTCAAGTTCTCTGAGCCATTTAGATTTGAAGGTAGGGGAGGGGGTTCTGTGGACTGCTAATAATTTCCTGAAGTTCGAAGTATGTACATATGCCTAGTTTTGGAGGTTTGGGTCAGAAGCATTAGCTCTCCCTTTGGAATACTAAATACAAGCTTATTGAATTAAACTAAATTATATTCCACAGAACAATTTGAGAAGCAAAAGATTAGGACTATGTCTTTTCTGAAACAAGACACAGCCACAAAGAAAAACCATAGAGATTAATGCATACAAAAAAGCTGATAATTTAAACCACTGAAAAACCTTTGTATATAGTTTGAATTTGGGTCCCTTTCACATACAGGTAAATCACCTATGGTGTATCCTGTTAAGACCCTCTAATATATGAAATTCACTTCATCTCCTACTGTTAGCTTTTCTTTATTTCCATTTTAGACCATTAGTTTCACTTGAACATCTGATTAAAGTGGAGTATGGGCTTTTCTGTACTTTACAGGAAAAACTGAGTTTCGGAGACATTATGTGTCTTTTCAAATTTACAAGTAGGATTGGAATCTAATTTTCTTTGTAAGTGCTTAAAAAACTAAACTGAAATCACTTACTTTATACAAGTTTTTCTTTTATTTGTATGTATAACAATTCCGCTTTCATGAAAAATAAAAACGATAAATGATCCCATTCCCTCCCTGCAAAACAACTACAGGTATGTTCAAAAGTGCGTGCATGTATTTGTGAGACGGCACATTATTAAAGGGATGGAACAAACACACCAATTACACCAAGATACTGAAGAGGGGAAAAAACTGGGAACTTTCTCTTTATGTGTGATTTCTGTTTGTTTCAAAAAATCATTTTAGAAGGTAATTTTCCAAACTATAAAACAGCTATAACATTTTTTTTCCTGGTACTGGGCATTGAACTCAGGACCTTGCACTTGCTAGGCAGGCGCGGAGCCACTGAGCTAAATCCCTGGCCCAAAACAGTTATAACTTTATTCTTAAAATAATATTCAAAACCTAAGTTCAAGTTTTATATTAATAAGTGAAGATGTGAACACAAATCTCTCTCTCTCACACACACACACACACACACAAACACACACACACTCACACACACAAACTGTAAACTTCCAGAATTATAATACTGGAGAGCATGAAGAAGAAAAAGGCAAAAGCCATTTAGGTTCAGGCTAATCCTTTATAATCTAATCTTTCCCAAAGGGCAGCATACTTTCCTAATATATGGACCTTAAGGTAAACTTTTTGAGATGTCTGGTCTTGTTATATTCAAGAGTAAACCCAAATACACCTTTCTTTAATTCTTTGGTACTTTAAATGAATTTAAAATTGTTTAAAGATAAAATGCTTGGTGGAGGAGCTGTGTGAACAAGCTTGTTGTCCTGCTACTATTATCTAGTCAAGCATTCGGATATTACAACTTTGGCAAATCCCATTAATACTTTGAGAAGTCAAAGACTTTAAAACTTCTAAAGAAAGTTCCTGTGAAGTAGTCACATGGGCAAGTTTAAGCAAGCAAGGTGTGTATACAATATGGTAACAATATAATGCAAACAAAAGAAGATTTGTTTAATTATAGTGAAAATAATTGTTATTTAAAAGTGACTTTTCTTTATCATAGAAGAATAAATAGTCTAGTGGCAAAAGAATTCTATGTTATGATGCCTTAAGACTAGAAACAGAAGACAAAAATTTCAAAGTAAAGTCTTGGCAGACACCCAGTCTCCATGATAAAAATTTTGGCCAAACGATTCCTTCATAACTTTCAAGGCTTATTCTTACCCCTAGAAGTAGAATCTAAAGTTGCTCATTTTAAGTTAAATTCAATTTTCATCCTGATTTTTCATTATTATGTACACTGAACTTCTCTAAAATTTATAATTACTTTGGAGGGGGTACAGCAGAGAGGAATAATCAGACTACGTATAAAAGGGTAAAGGAAAGTAGATGAGGGAGACGAGAACAAGGAGGTACGTGCCCAGGATACTTTTGGTTTCAAGCAATGTTGCTGGAAGGAAATATCAGCTGCTAATATTTTACTGTGATATAAACCTGGCACAGCAGCCTTCCTACTGCCCTGATGAGGTATGCTAAGTTCAGAGAGATGGTAACTGCTGACTCAATTAACTAACAGTCTCTATAATGCAAGTCTCACACATTTCACTAACTTTAACAATGAAGATAAGCGTGCCAGGAGAAAGCTCTCTCCTAGAAGTAAGCCTTACAACATTTTCCCTCACATTCTGTTAACCATTAAAATACAAACGTGAAACAGTTCAGAAAAATTTCCCAAGGTCATACAGTAGTTATTAAGAGAAGCAGGATTTCCTACTCAACAGTGTTCTTGTCAACAAATTGAGGTATTTCAGTGGCTTTCTCTTTAGATGCCTCAGTTTCTGTCCTTTAGCCAACATAAGTTTCTTTTCATTGATGCTAATGAACTCGTCTCACAAATAGTCTGGCTCTTCCTTATTGTGTACTACTCACATATATTTCCCCAGTGTTGGGTTATGGGAGGCAATAAATAAACATTTGTTTAGTAAATGAACAAGTAAATAAAGGAAAACCCATCTACATACAATGCTTTTTACTGCAAAACAGTTTTAGGACTGCACTAACAAATGTTTGTTTTCATATTGTACTGTTCCAAAACAAATGCTTAGGATAAATTTATCTGTAACACTGATAACAGAAATTTTCAAGTACACATGACGACATCACTATGAAATAGTGAGCTACATTATCAGTAATTAAGTAATATCATATTTAGTCATTTGTAGCCTAGACTACCAAAATCACCTATTGATTTTCATGATTTTAATTCTGTCCCTTTTAAATCTATTGTCCTTGAAGCAACGAAAATAATCTTTCAAAATTTAAATTAGAGCATAATAATTGCTTCAAAACTTTAAATTATTTCCTATCATACTTACCATCCAAACTTCTTTACAAGGCTGTCAAGGTCCTATATGATTTGGCTCTGATAATCATCTTCATTTCATCTACACCTCTCTTCCCCTGCTCACTACATTACAACCATTCTGCTCTTTGATAAAACTTAGGATTTTGTACTTTCTCTCTCCTCTGGCAGGAATTCTACTCCCTTTATCTCCCAATTTCATTCCGCTACCTGCTTAAATGTCACCTCCACAGACTCCAGAGAGAGGTGTTCTTGATTGCTGGGGCTGAAGCTGTGCATCTCATCTCCAGTCACTATCATATTACCTGTGTTATTTTCTCATAGCACCTAAAAACTATTTGATATTAGCACTGTCTGCTGGGAATCTCCTTCCAACAAAATAAGATTATGAGACCTGGTATCTTGCTTATCTTACCACAGAATTCTCAGCACTTAAAACAGTGCCCAGAGTAAGTACTCAAATATTCATCAAGTACATGAAGAAAACACCTGAAAATGGAGCAGCTCTTGGTGATTTTGCTTAATCTGAACACCTTTCTAGCTTCCCTAGAGTAGTGTGGTTAGTAAGCATTTTTGAGGTTATACTTGCTGCCTTTGAGATGAAAACATTGGGTCTTCTTCTCAAAAAAATATACAAATTCTAAATGAATCTCCTAAAATCAACTCATGGTTTTCAGTTTAGAACCCATAGTCTAAAAGGATGTAGGCCTTTTTTGCAATGTGAGCTTTACAACTGAATCTTATCCATGGAGTTGAAGACTAAAAGGAAAACAAATCAATAAAAGCCTGAAAATTATTCCTAACAGATTTCTCTATAAAGTGGTAGAATATTGGAGTACTCAAATGAGTAATGTTCAAGGCTAATGGTTGCTTGGTCCTCATAAGGCATTAAGAAGCCCAGGCTTGGGGCCGAGGATTTAGCTCAGCGGTTCTGCCACCTGCCTTGCAAGCAGAAGGACCCAAGTTCGCTCTCCAGTACCGAAAAAACCCAAAGAAGCCCAGGCTTATAATTTATCATGAAAGAAATGTTGATGCACATATGCACATATGTTGATACATGTAATAAAACAAATCTGTAATGTGAGTAGTAGTTTTATGGCTTGTCTTTTTAAAAAATTATACACTGGCCGCCATCCCATGGTCCTAGGGCAAAGAAGCTGAGCCGGTCCCAGCACCCGGAAGGAAGCTCCCGTGCTGCCATCCCACGCTCCTAGGGCAGAGAAACTGAGCCAGTCCCAGCACCCGGAAGGAAGCTCTCCCTCTGCCATCCCAAGCTCCTAGGGCAGAGAAGGTGAGCCGGGCGGGTGCCAGAAGCACACTCCCCCCCGCCCGCCATGGAAATGAGAAGACACATAAACAAGCCTCAAAAACAGACTTCTGGATCACCTACAGCAACCCCAAAGGGAAACGAGGTGGAACAATCTGATACTCAAC
>NW_004624737.1:4266433-4286816 GCF_000247695.1 Heterocephalus glaber | reverse complement strand
GAGCAGGGGAATTGGGAGGGGTAGGGGAAAGGAAAAAGGGGAAAAGAAAAAATATGAGAAAATGAAAAAAATGGAAACAAAGTCTTTGCAAATAGGGAAGGGTGGAGGGGTGAAGGGAGGGGAAGGGAAGGGGAAAAAAAGTAAGACCCAAGATACTCGTGTAATGGTAAGGATACCAATGATGAATGTAACTGTATTGTATACCTAAAATGTACTAATAAACTTAATGGGGAAAAAATTATGCACTATACTCTTGCCAATTAAATTAGATCATATAGGACATGAATAAAAACATGTCAAGTTGTGGGAGCTGACAAAGTTAAAAAAAAAAAAAAACAAGAGGAATGAGGGCGTAGCTCAGTGGTGGAGAGGCCTGGTCCCTAGCACAAAAAGAAAAAACTATAAGGACTGGCTTCACATTCAGCATAGTCCAGGAACTCTCCTGAAAGCAACAGGATCGTCCCTAGGTTCTCTCTCTTTTTTTCTTAAAGATACATATTGAGAATCACAAAATGATAAAAAGTGTTCTTTAAAAAATTATGTCAAATCAAAGAAGTAATGACAGGAAAAATAACATTTAAGTATAAAACTCTTAGATTGCAGGGAGGACTTCATGTCAGGTGTAAGAACAAAGTAGCTTTTGTTCCTCTACCTTTCTTTTTTTGCATCTGTAGGTGTTGATAGTTAAGTTAACATATAAAGTAAGCCAAGCAGGTAAAGAAATTTCTATAAGTTCTAAAGGGTTTAAAACTTTTTTTAGTTTTTTTAGTGCTATTAAATAATAATACTTATTATTTTTTCTGGAAGTTCTGGCTTTAAGGATCTTGTTTTGGCGAGAATTAGATATTCTGTCTTAAGAAAAGGTGTGATTATCCTGAAAAAAAGATCCTTCAAACTTTATTTCCTTAAAACTATAAGACTTTCTTTTTAACAAGCAGAAAATTACAGAATTTACCTTAATCATCTTATCAAAACATCTGTCCTTTGAATGGTAATCATTAAGAAATCAAGCAATAACAAATCTTGGTGTGACTGTGGTAAAAAAGGAACTCTCCTCCATTGCTGGTGGGAATGCAAACTAGTACAACCATTATGGAAATCAGTATGGAGATTTCTCAAAGAACTGAAATTAGAAATTCCATATGACCCAGCTATCCCCCTTCTAGTATCTTCCCCAAAGAGCTTAAATCTCATCACACTACAGTGATACATGCACACCAATGTTTATAGAATCATAATTCATAACAGCTAAATCCTGGAAGCAGCCTATATATCCACCAGTAGATGACTGGAAAAATAAAATGTGGTATCTATATATGATGGAATACTACGGGGCTATAAAGAATGACAAATCTGAGACATTTGTAGGAAAATGGATGCACCTGGAAAATATAATGCTGAGTGAAATAAACCAGACACACAAGCTTAAATACTGTATGGTATCTTTCATTTGAGTGAGCCAAAGTACAAACAAAGAAAATGATAAAGGATGGATAAAAAGGTACAAGGAGACTGGTCTCTTGCAATAAAGAAGTGGTCCAAGGGAACAAGGGCAAAGGGGTGAAGAGGAGGGGAGAGGAAATAAGAAGAATAAAGACATGCCAGGTACAGGAACCTAATAACCCCAACTAATGTAAAGATTATAGGCCATAATATGAACTAAGACAAATAATATCAACAGGAATAAAAAAATGGGTTAAGGAAACTAGAGGAGGAGGGAGAGGAGGTGAAGGGAAGGGGAAAGGGATTAAAAAAAAAGAAACAGGCTGTAATATGCACATGTAACTATTCCCCATGAACTGCAAACACATACAAATAAAATTTAAAAACCCTAAAAAAAAAAACTATCCTTCAATTTACCATCTCATTTGATGATATATGAAGCATATCAGTAAGTTAAAAAAACTCAGTAATGAATATATTCTTTACTTCTCTCCAAGTATGCATAGTGTGGTTCAATAACAATAGCTTGATGATTCACTAAGGAATCTGACAGCTGTTTGGATGTGAACTGTATATGAGATGGTATTTTAATTTCCCACTTAAATCTTTTCATTCTTCACAAGCAATCCTATATTACCGTTTCATGCTTCTTAAAAACAAGTTATTCTTTATGACTGACTGACTGGTTCATTGTGCTTAAGCAGCATTAATCCACTGTTAATTATAATCCTTCACAAAGTCATCTGATGCTTTGAAAAGGAAGTTCAACAAATTGTTTTTGAAAACTTACTATTATTTTTCATAGTTTTTGTATGATTTGCATTTTAATATTTAAATTTCATCCATCTACTTAAAAGCTTATTTATTTGCTAGTATAACCCTCTGTTTTTATCAGATAGTTCTACGGACCCTTAAATTAAATTAATAGCAGTGCAGATAAAACTGTTTTGAAACTGTGTGCCACAGAACACTGCTTTGCAGAACAGCAAGAAAGTTTTGTTTCTGCAAAGTACTCAGCATCCAAATGAGTTTTTTGGGGAGGGAAATGAGATACATTTTTACTCTAGGGCTTTTCAAAGCCTTTAATGTGTCAATGAAATTGTGAATTTATGAGAGGGACACAATATGCAAAGTTTTCTGTACTTATTTGACCATAGTTTACTTTCTTCAGGACTTGTTCCAAATAACAGTTTAGAAAATGCTGCTTTACTTTTGCTTTATATTTAGTCACTGCTGATTATGTAATTAAAGTATGTATTGCCTTTGTGAAAATTTTTATAATTTACCTGTCCAAAATATTCTTTCATCCAAGCAGTTGGTTGCGGAAAGATAATTTTTAAAAAATAAAGTTAAGAGGGGGTAGGGGAAGAAGCGCACGATGTGCGCATGCCCTCTCCCTCGGCCACCGCTGCCACCTCCTTCTGCCGCTCCTGGAGCTGCTCCTGTGCTCCTTCGGTGCGGACCTGGTACCTCTTTTGTGAAGCGGCAGCTGAGAAGACTCGGGAGCTCGCTATGGTCAATGAAAAGCCCAAGGAAGGAGTCAAGACTGAGAACAATGATCATATTAATTTGAAGGTGGAGGGGCAGGATGGTTCTGTGGTGCAGTTTAAGATTAAGAGGCATACACCACTTAGTAAGCTAATGAAAGCCTACCGTGAACAACAGGGTTTGTCAATGAGGCAGATCAGATTCGGATTTGATGGACAGCCAATCAATGAAACAGACACACCTGCACAGTTGGAAATGGAAGACGAAGATACAATTGATGTGTTCCAGCAACAGACAGGAGGTGTCTACTAAAAAGGGAACCTGCAGGAACTCTACTCCAGAACTCCGTTCTTACAGACCAAGAATACATTCTCAATTAGAAAACTGCAATTTGGTTCCACCACATCCTGACGACTACAGTATAGTTTTCTCTATTCTTTCATTTACCCCTTCCCCATTCCTTTATTGTACATAAAGTATCCGGTGTATGTGCACAAGCATATTGCATTTTTTTTAAACTAAATGGCCAACAATATGTTTTGATTGACATCAGATGGAGATGGGATGGGGAGATACTGGTTCTGTGAAAATAATTCCCTCTCTCCATTAGTGGCATTGCTCATCAGCTCTTATCTTTATATTCCAGTAAGTTATTTTGCTCTCACTGTTTTAACAGAAAAGACAACATAAAAATCCTTGCATACTTTGTTTGATTGGAGACTTTTAATGTTTTTCATTTATCACTGTAAAACCAAGGACAATTTTATAACTTTTTTGTACATAGCTGTTACATGTAGGGCAATCTGTCTTTATGTAGGAATAAATTACTCTTTAAAAGAAAAAGAATCCTAGATAGTTTTCCCTTTAAGTCAAGTGTCTTGTTTAAATAAACTTGTTTAAAATGAAAAAAAAATAAAGTTAAGATAAATCAAGAAAGATTTTTATTCATTATACTTTTATTGAGAAGGCAGATAATGTGGTCAAGTATTCAGAAATACTCTGATTAAAAATAAAAGAAATAGTGATTTTAAAGAATATTTGTGTGGTCACTTCGGCAGCACATATACTAGAATTGGAATGATACAGAGAAGATTAGCATGTCCCCGGCACAAAGATGACATGCAAATTCATGAAACATTCCATATTTTTTAAAAAAAAGAATATTTGTTTATAGGGAACATTAACTTATATTTGATACTTTAAGTCCTGGAAAGGTGATAAGATAGAGAAAAAAAAATTTGTTTCTTAGTGTTGGGGGTTGAAACCAGAGCCTATCACAGAGCTAAGCATATGCTCTACCATTGAGCTACACTCCCAGTTAAAAGTTTTGCATTCACTAATTTAATGTTTATGAATTATTTACTGTGTGGCAAGAATAGTGGTAGGCCATGAATATACAGCAGAGAACAAAACAGCCATGATTCTTATAGTTTGTAGTTTAGTTTTTCCATTTTAAAATATATTGCTTATATGTTTTAAACACTCTAGAATTGCTTTATTTATTTATGTACCAGGGATTGAACTCAGGACCTTGCGCTTATGAGGCAGGTGGCTGCACCACTGAGCTAAATCCCCGGCCCTATATTTCTTTATTTTTGTGGTACTGGGAACTACAGGAGTGCTCTACCACTGAGCTACAACCCTAGCCCTTTTTACTTTTTCTTCTGTGAGTGTCTCACCAAATTGCCCAGGCTGACCTCAAACCTGAAATCCTCTTTTCTCAGACTCCTGAGTAGCCTGAGTAGCTGGAAATAGAGGCATGCACCATTGCAACCACCTAGAACTGCCTTATTTTCCAAAATACCTTTGAAACTGTAATAGGTCATTATTTAAAAATCTCCAAAACTAGCCAAACACAGTGGCACACGTCTGTAATTCCAGCACTTTGTAAAGAGTAAGACAGGAGAATCACAAGTTCAAGGTCAGCCTGGTCAACTTAGCAAGACCCTATCTCAAAACAAAATTTAAAAAAGAGCTGGTAATATTTCTCAGTGCAAAGGCCCTGGGATCAATCCCCAGTGCCAAAAATAATTCCCCAAAATTATAATAATCTAATTTGCTTATGAGAGATGGTATGAATCATGCAATATAAGCACACAGTTAACAAGATGACAGAAAACATTTTACTTATACATTAGATGCTCATCATTTCTATCTCACAGTCTTATGTGTTACAATTATTTTATATGAAAATGCTATAGGATCCAATTCTTTTCAGTATATGATAACAACGTGAAACAAATTCAATCATGAGCCTTATACCCAAATATCATGCACAAACTTTAATTTCAGCCAGGCACAGTGGTGCACATTTATAATCCTAGCTACTCAGTGGCTGAGACAAAAGGATCAAAACTTTGAGGCCAGCCAAGGCAACTCAGCAAGACTTTGTCTCAAAAGAGAAAAAGAAGCCAGGTGTAGTGGGGCATGCCTGTAATCCCAGCACTCTGTAAGGTTCAGACAGGAAGATCACAAGAGTTCAACTCTAGCCTGGTGAATTTAGTGAGACCCTGTCTCAAAATAAAAATTATTAAAAGGCTTGGGGATATAGTTGAGTGGTAAAGAGACCTTGGGTTTAATCCCCAGTACTATCACCATTAAAAAAAAATCAATTCCAAATGAATTGAAACATAAATATGAATGGTAAACAATACAATTTTAGAAGAAAACACAGAAAAGTATCTTTATGATATCTTGTCAGGCAAAGATTAAATAGGACATTAAAAGGACTAACTATATAAGGGAAAATTATAAAATTTGATTTTTATTAACATTATTTAATTAGGGGATGGAGTACAGATCAGTGGCAGAGCACTTACTATCATGCAATATACAAAAATCCACAAATCAGTAAGAAGCAGATTACCCAAAAGAAAACAAATGGCCAAAAATCTGAATAAGTTATCCACAAGAGGATATTTAAATGGCCAAAAAATATAAAAAGGAGTTCAATTTTCTTAGTCATTAAGAAATGTATATTGAAATGACAATGTAAAATACTACATAGCCACTGGAGTGACTAAAAAGAAACAGACAATATCAAGTAATGACAAGGAGGTTCAGCAACTAGAATTTTTCTACACTACTGTCTGAAATGTAAACTAATACAACTGCTCTGGAAAACTGCTTCATAGTATCTATTAAAATTGATAACAGCCAGGCCAGGTGGCACACATTTGTAATCCCAGTTACCTGGATAGCTGAGGCAGGAAAATCATCAAGGTTGAGGCTAGCTCAAGTTTAACCCTGTCTCAAAGTAAAATTTTTTTAAAGTGTTGTGGATGGATCTCAGTGATAGAGTACTTGCACTTGCCTAGCATGTTTGAGACTCTGGGTTCCATTCCCAGTACCGCCAACACAACAACAACAAACAAACAAAAGCCACACATACACATATATGTGTCTGCATACACACACACACACACACCCCTATAAATAACTATCTATCCATCTATCCCATGACTCAGCAATCCCACTTGTAGGTAAATGCCTCTATAGAAATGTTACATATGTACACTCAAAAGACATATAAAAGAATGACCATGTCAGCATTGTTTATAACAGTAACTATGGAATTGATTCATATGTCTACCAAAAGAATTTATAAATAAATTATGGTATATCTGTACAACAGCAACCTACCTAGTAAGCAGAAAGAGCCATGAATATAGATAGCAACATGATATATTTCACAAACATAACACTGACCAAAGAGGGCAAAACTAAAAAGTTGTGTGGTATGATTTCATATATACAGGGTTCAAAACTAGGCTAAATTTATGTAGTGTTAGAAATCATGACAGTGGTTGTTCATTGAGAGGGAGAAGAGTCACGAATGGAAAGAGAGAGTACTACAGGGGTCTCTTTTGACTTACTGGTCAAGTTCTCTTTCTGGATTTGGATATTACAGACCTTGTTTAAAAAAAAAAAAAAAAGAGGGCCAGGAATTTAGCTCAGTGGTTCCGCCACCTGCCTTGCAAGCGCAAGGTCCAGAGTTCAATGCCCGGTACCCTAAAAAAAAAAAAAAAAAAAGAGAAGACACAGAAGAAGCAAGATGCAAGTCCAGACTTCCAGCTTTCCCAAGGCAAACTCAGGGGGCAATGAGGTGGATCAACTCGACAGCCATCCACCTAAACTCTCTAAAATGGTAACAGTGGAAGTAACAAAGCAGATGAATGAGGCTCTAGAAAAAAACCAAATCAGAAATAATTTCTCAGATAACTAGAGATGATGACCATAATGAAGGACATAGTTAGTGTATCTTAAGTGGATACAGATAAAAAAAAAATAGAAGAGGTTAGAAAAATGATGGAAACCATGAATGCCCAACATAGGAAAGAAACAGAATCCATGAAACAGATTCAAACATATATCCAGGAGATTAAAAATTCTATGGGACCAAGACAGTATATAAAGGTGCATATCTCCAATGATGAATGTCATTATATTGTACACCTAAATGTACCAATAAAAGGATATACAAAAAAAAAAAAATTCTATGGAAAGGACTGGGGATTTAGCTCAGTGGTGCCACCACCTGCCTCGCAAGAGCAAGGTCCCCAGCTCAATCCCTGGTACAAAAAAAACCCCACAAAACTTTATGGAAAGTATATAATAGTATATATCAACTAAGGTGAGGAGAGAATATCAGATCTATAAGCCATGTCAGCAGTTAGTGAACATGAAAAGAAAGATTTCTTAAAAATAGCAAAAAAACATGAAAAATCAATCCAACAACTGCTAGATGATACAAAGAAGAATAACATAAGATTGATCAGAGTCAATAAAAAAGCAGGAAATAGTACCAACATAATAAAAAAAAGCCTGTTCACAGAAGTAATGGCACAAAACTTCCCAAGAATGGAAAAAGAATGCGATATACAGATAAGTGAGACATACAAAACTCCAATTAGCCATGATCAGAAAAAAAAAAAAAACTACACCAAGGCATATAATAGCCAAGATTCCAGAAATTTAACGCAGAATACTAAAAGCTGTTAGAGAAAAGAAACAAATAATCCATAAAGGTAAGCCTATCAGAATCACAGATTCCTCAACCCAAACCCTTAAGTCACAGAGAGCTTGGAGTGAAGTATTTCAAGCCCTAAAAGAAAACTACCTCTGGGCCAGGGATTTAGCTCAGTGGTTCCGGTGCCTGCCTTGCAAGCACAAGGACCAGAGTTCGATCCCCGGTACCAAAAAAAAAAAGAAAACTACCTCCAACTAAGACTGTTATACCCTGCAAAATTATCTTTCAAAATTGATGGAGAAATAAGACTTCCACGACAGAGAACACCTGAAGAAATTCATGACCACAAGACCAGCACTCCAAAAT
Source organism: Heterocephalus glaber (assembly GCF_000247695.1). The sequence goes on along the minus strand of NW_004624737.1, from coordinate 4,278,550 downwards.
GTTCTGAAGGATATTATAGAAAGAGATAACAAAGACTACAATTCTATGAATCCCAACAGGATGAATCCATCAGACAAGCAATTAAACAGAGGGGAAAAAAGGGAACCAACAACAGGAAAATTATATGACAAGAATAAGTCAATACATATTGGTTATACCCATCAATGTAAATAGTCTCAATTCACCAGTGAAAAGAAACAGACTGACAGAATGGATCAAGAAACAAGATCCAACAATATGCTGCATACAAGAAATACATTTAACTCAAAAAGCAATTCATAGACTGAAAGTAAAGGATAGAAAACAATATTTCATGTGACAGGAACCCAGAAAAAAAAGCAGGGGTAGCTATTCTATTTGCAGATAAAGTGGATTTCAAGCCAAGACTGATCAAGAGAGACAAAGAAGGTCACTACATACTTGTTAAGGGAACAATCCAAGAGAAAGAAATAACAATTATAAATATATATGCACCAAATACCAGAGCACCCAACTATATAAAACAAATATTAAGACATGAAAACTCAAATAAGCATTAATACAATTTTAATGGGGGACCTCAACACCCCATTGTCACAAATAGACAGATCAACTAGACAAAAAAGTCAACAATGAAATATCAGAACTGAACCAAATTTTTGAACAAATGGACTTAGTAGATGTCTACAGAGTGTTCCACCCCACAACATTAGAAACACATTCTTCTCAGCTATACATGGGACATTTTTCCAAATATACCACAAACTAGCTCACAGAACATGCTTAAGTAACTGCAAAGGAGCTGTAATCATCCCATGCATATTATCATACCAGAGTGCAAAGAAATTCAAAGTCAATGGCAAAAGAAACCACAAGAACTTCATAAACACATGGAAATTAAATAACACCCTTCTGAAAAACCAATGCATCACCAATGAAATTAAAGAAGAAATTAGACAGATTCTACAATTTAATGATAATGCCAATACAACATACTGGAACTTATGAAAGCATTTCTATGAGGGAAATTTATAGCAATGAATTCCCGTATCAGAATAACAGAACAAGCTCAAATGACCTAATGTTGAACCTCAAGCTACTAGACAAAGAAGAGCAAGTCAAGCTTAAAGTTTGTACAAGGAAGGGAATTATAAAGATCAGAGCAGAAAGTAATGCAATGGAGACTAAGAAAACAATACAAAGAATCAATGAATTGAAGAGTTGGTTCTTCCAAAGATTAAATAAAATTGACAAATGCTTAGCCAAACTTATCCAAAAAAGGAAAGGAAAGACTCAAATACATGCAATTAGGAATGAAAAGGGTAAAATAACAACAGACCCAGCAGAAATCCAGAGGATCATCAATACCTACTTCCAGAACCTATATGCCAATAAGATGGACAACACAGAAGAAATTGACAGATGCCTAGATACGGATGAATTACAAAAGCTGAATCAAGAAGATATAAAAATTCTAAATAAACCAATATCAGTCAATGAAATTGACAGTGTAATAAAAAACCTACCAACAAAGAAAAGCCTAGATCTTGACAGATTCACTGCTGAATTCTACAAGAAATTTAGAGAAGACCTAATGCTGCTATTACTTCTCAAACTCTTTAATGAAATTGAAAAGGAAACAATACTTCCAAACTCATTCCTGGAAGTAAGCATTACCCTGATACCAAAACCAGAGAAGAACTCAACCAAAAAAGAGAACTACAGGCTAATCTCCCTAATGAACAGATACAAAAATCCTCAATAAGATACTGGCAAATAGAATATAGCAAATCATCAAGACGATTATACACCATAACCAACTAACTAGGATTTATCCCAAGGATTCAAGGATGCTTCAACATATGCAAATCAATAAATGTAATACACCATATTAACAGAAGAACCAAGGACAAAAACCGTATGATCATCTCAATAGATGCAGAAAAAGCATTTGACATTCCAATAACCATTCATGATAAAAAACCCTACAGAAAACTGGATTAGATAGTCTTTATCGCAAACCTGATAAAAGCTATCTATGATAAGCCAACAGCCAATATCATACTAACTGGACAAAAACTGAAAAATCTCTAAAATCAGGAACAAGGCAAGGATGTTCACTATCACCACTCCTATTCAATATAGTTCTGGAAACATTAGCCAGAGCAATTAGACAAGAGAAAGAAATGAAAGGAATAAGGATAGGAAAGGAAGAAGTTAAATTATTATTATTTGCAGATGATATGATACTCTACATAGAAGACCCCTAAAACTTCACCAAAAGACCTCTAGATTTTTTTCTTTTTTCCAGTACCAGTGATTGAACTCAGGACCTTGCGCTGGTGAGGGAAGCATGATGCCACTGAGCTAAATCTCCAGCAAGACTTTTTAATAACCAAATGCAGTAGCGTAGCTGGATAGAAAGTCAACACTCAAAAATAAACAGCATTCTTATACACAATTAACAAATTCACTGGAAGAGAAATTAGGGAAACCACACCTTTCACAACAGCACACACACAAAAAACAGTGGCCCCTCGAGTTACAACCAGCCTCACATACAAACAACTTGGGTTACAACTGGAAATGAGCCCAGATGTGGTTGTTTGTGGATATGATTTTGGTTAGTACTTTATATAATCGCTATGATTACTGCTATCATAATGGCCCCCCAAAAAGCTAGAAAAGACGTGAAGACAAAGAAAACAATCACAATCGAAAAGAAGGAAGAAAAGAAGAAGAAAATTATGGAGAAATATGAGGGTGGCATTCGTGTGACCAATCTTGTTAATATATACAGCATGTCAAAATCCATCATCTCAGCAATCTTACAAAACAAAGATTCTTACAAGGAAGCTAATGATGCTAAAGGTGTTAAATTAGTAAGTCACAATCAACAGTGTTATTACTGCTATTATTGGTCTTTTTATATAAATATAAATATATGTACATATATATATAATTTGAATTTGTGGAAACTGTGCTGTCAACTTTGGAAAAAGTTATCCCAGTTTACTGTGTTCAGTTGGCACTGTACAGAAATTAACAGCCATATTGGTCTAGAAACATTAAACTTAATTTTTTTCCATTTGTAAAGGGGTAACACACTGTATTAAATATGTGAGGTCTTATTTACGTACTTTTGATTATAGAAACTAATAAAGTATTCTTTAAATAATGAAAAAAAATCAACTGTGTTAGATGAGGTAGAAAGGCTATTAGTGTATTAGTGTGGATAAATGAAAGGCAGATGACAGGTTATAGCCTGAGTCTATAATTTGTGAAAAAACTAGGGCTATAAATGCGATCTCATAAAGGATAATCCTTCAACAAGTGATAATGGTGAAACATTTTGTGCCAGTAAGAATGGTTTCACAGTTTTAAAGTGACAGCTGGGGTTTATAGTGTAACTAGGCATGGTAACGCAGCCAGTGCTGATAAAAGGACTGCAGAAAATTACATACAGCACTTTAAAATGATGACACAGAGAAATAGCTTCTGCTCTTGTCAAGTTTTCAACTGTGATGAAACTTGCTTTTTGGGAAGAAAATGCCCAGGAGAACATACATTAACCAGGAAGAGAAGAAAATGCCAGGGCATAAGCCTATGAAGGATAGGCTAACTTATTGATATGTGCCAATGTGACTGGTGACCTCAAGATAAAGCCCCTCTTGGTTTATCACTCTGAGACTCCTACAGTGTTCAGAAAACATTAAGTCATGAAGAATAGGCCAGGGGTCACACGTAGATCTAACGAAAAAGCCTGGGGAAGAAGGTACTTTTTCCTGAATGGATCAGGGAGGCTTTCTGTCTTACTGTTAAGAAATATCTAGAGGACAAAGGTTTACCACTCAAGGCTGTCATCATAGACAATGCTCCTGCTTTCCCACAAGATTTGGAAGAAGAACTGGCTGAAGAATTCCCATGGCTCAAAATCAAGTTCTTCCTACCTAATACAGCTCCTCTACTGTAGCCTATGGACCAGGACCAGGTTACAGCTAACTTTAAGAAGCTATACACCAAGGAACTGTTCTTAAGTGCTTCCAGATGGTCTCAGATATAGATTTAACCCTTAAAGAGTTCTGGAAGGACTTGTATTCTGGAAGGATCTAATGTTCTGGAAGGAACATTACAACATCCTTTCATGTGTGGGGTTAACTGAGAAAATCTGGGCAAATGCCTCTCTAAAGACACAGATCTTCCTGGAAGGAAGTGTGGCCTAAAATTAACAGAAGAGAGACTTTGAAGGCCATTTAGAAGAGCCAGACCCTTAGATTGACCCTGTGGTTGATTACATTGTCACTACAGTGGAGTCCATAAGCTTGCAGGTAGACAGTGGTGATGCTAAGGAACCAGGGGAGGAACACACAGAGGAATTATCTATAGAGGAACTTCAGCAACTTCTGGCTGAGTATCAGAGAATGGTAGCTAAGGAGCTTTCTGAAGAGGAGGGGGAGTATCAACAATCAGTGCAGCAAAGTTCTTCTTCTGAAATAAGGCAAATCCTGAAAAAATGGATAGAGCTACAAACATTTGTAGAGAAGATCCACCCAGAGAAAAAGCCAATCACTGCATTCATTTGCTTAATGGCAATGTCATGTCATACTACAGGACGGTGTTAAAGAAACAGAAACAGACAACCTTAAATCAGTTTTTAGTTCTGAAAAAGTTGAGACCTAGTGAGCCAGAAGCAGGTCCTAGTGGGTTATAGACTCTCCCAGGGAGAGAAAGGACACTAGAGAACCAGATGCCTGATGTTCTTATGGAAGGAGACTCTCTTTCCAAAAAATAACCACCTTCTATTTCATCCTCCCTTCCTGCAAGCCAAAGATGTCAACTGGAATGGTGACAAACTAGGCACATTTTATAGCTTTTTGGTGAATACACTGAGAAAATTATTGGTGTTTCTGGTAAATTACACACATTATTCAACCCTTTTTATTATGAAAAGGTTAGTTGAGGGGTGCTTTGAGAAGTTTGGAACACATTATGGTTATTTCCATTATTTATGGGAAAAGTCTTGACTTACAATCAACTTGAATTACAACCAGTCCTTGCAAATGAATTGAGTTTGTAAGTTAAGGGCCCACTGTACTTAGGAATCAATCTAACGAAGAAAGTAAAAGATCTTTATATTGAAAACTGCAGTACTCTGAAAAAGAGGATATCAGAAAATGGAAAGACATCCCTTGTTCTTGAGCAGGAAGAACCAATATAGTGAAAATGGCCATACTTTCAAAAATTGTTACACAAATTTAATGCAATCTCAATCAAAATATCAATAATATACTTCACAGAATTAGAGAAAATAACCCTAAAATTCATTTTGAATCAGAAGAGACCTAGAATAGCAAAAGCAATTCTGGGTGACAAAGGCAAGACAGGGGCCATCACAATCCCTGGCTTGAAAATATACTACAAAGCTCACAGGTTAAAAACAGCATGGTACTGGCAAAAAAACAAAACAAAACAAAAAACAGACTCAAAGATCAACAGAACAGACTGAAAATGCAGAAATACCTCCAAACACACTCAGTCACCCTATCTTTGACAAAGGAGCCAAAGCAAACACCTTCACTGAAGGAAAGATAGCCTCTTTAATAAATGGTGCTGGAAAAACTGGCTTTCCACTGGCTGAAGATTAAAACTAGACCCATATCTCTCACCATGCACTAAACTAAAATTAAAATGGATCAAAGATCTAAATATTAAAGCAGAAACACTAAATATTCCAGGAGATAGAACAGGCAGAACTCTTGAAGACATAGGTGTAGGCAAAGACTTTAGGAACAAAACCTTGATCACAGAGGAAATATCACAAAGAATCAACAATTGGGATCTCATCTTATTAAAAAGCTTTTGCACAGCAAAAGAAACCACCAACAGAGTGAAGAGACAACCCACAGAGTAGGAAAAATATTTGCCAGCTGCTCCTCAAAGAGCTAATATCTAGAATATGTAAAGAACTCAAACAAATCAGATCCCTCAAATTTAAAGACCTAATCCAAAAAATGGGCATATGGAATTACTAGACACTTCTCAGATAAATAAATACAAATGGCAGATAAATATATGAAAAATGTTCAACATTGCTGGTCATTCAAGAGATGCAAATTAAACTAAAGCTGAGATTCCATCTCACTCCAGAAAGAATGACTATTATCAAAAAAATCAACCAAAAACAAATGCCAGTAGGGCTGTGGGAAAAGGAACTCTACTGTTGGTGGGAATGTAGACTAGTGCAACCACTGTGCAAATCAGTGTGGAGATTCCTTAAAAAACTAAAAGTAGAGATTCCATTTGACCCAGCAATATCTTCCCGAAAGAATTAAAAGTATCATACCACAGTGATATATGCACATCCATATTTATAGTGGTACAATTTGTAATGGCACATTTGTAGTGGCATATTTACAGTGGCACAATCTTGGAAACAGTCCAAATGCTTATCAACTGATGAATGGATAAAGATGTGGTTTTTATATACAATGGAATACTACTCTGCCATGAAGAAGGATAAACTTGAGACATGTCTAGATAAATGGATGCACCTTGAAACCATACTCTTAAGTGAAATAAATCAGACACACATTTAAATATCACATTATTTCTCTGGTGTGAGAAACCAAAAGGGTAAATAAGGACCAAAATATATAACAGATATTGGGAAATAGGGAAGAAAATGTTCAAATGGGAAGGGGAACAAGGGAGGAGGGTAGGAGAAAGAAGGAAAAGGGAAAAAGAATGCAAGGAAAGAATGAAAACAAAGCTTTTGTAAATAAGGATTGGAAGAGAGCTGGGCGTGGTGGCATACACCTGTAGTCCCAGCACTCGGGAGGCTGAGGCAGGAGGATCGCCATGAGTTTGTGGCCAGCCTGGCAAACATAGTGAGTTCAGGACCAGCCTGAACTACAAAGGGAGACCCCACCTCAAAAAGAAAAAAAAGAAGCTGAAGAGCAAAGGGAAGGGAGGGGACTGGGGAAAAAAGAATCAAGATGTAGTCTGTACAAGTAAAACTTTCCTATGATGAATGATATCATTATGTATACCTAAAATGAACCAATAAAATTAGTTTTTAATAAATAAATAAAATCCTAATGTACATAATAAGTCTCTAAGAGGAAATTACAATATAAACTGCTTTCCATGCTTCCCAAAACTTAGTTAGGACCATTTTCATGTTGTTTTGGGTTTTTTTGGGGGGGTTGTTTTGTTTTGTTCTGTTATTGGGACAGAAAAAGAGGGGCCTTGTGAATGGTAGGCAAGTCTTATACCACAGAGCTATGCCCTCAGCCTAGAAACCTTACTTTGAGAAAACTTTCTTATCTTGAGAAATCAATGTTCCTAGAAAGACACTTTGGGAAACATTGCTCCATGATGATAACACATTAGCCAACATTCTTTGGGGCAAGAAATTGTTTTATCAGCTAAAAACCCATATTTCTGCTTTATCATCCCTACCTAAACTTCTGTGTATGAATTAAAAGATGATTGAGATACTGTGAAATGAAGCAATAGCTCATCAGTTGAGTAATTTAACACAAAGTGAAGTAGGATAAGTTAAATAAGGTTTAATACTAACATTAGTGAAGCCATGGGTGGTCAATCCATTGTGAGACTCATACTAGTAAGAAGTGATGAGGGTGAGTTATTTTTTTAAAAGTTTTTCACCAAAATGGCTGTATTTCAAAAATTTTGGGTGACTCAAAAAATAATCTTTAGTTACCTGGAAAATTCTGTGTATAAGATACTTCATTTTCCAGTGAAATATTTCTATTATATTAAGGAGTTATTATAATCATTACTGAATGCTATTATATAATCTTAGAATCATTTAAAACTTTCAAGTTTTCATGTATTGTTAAAATAATTTCACATATTCACCTGGTGTTTACTTTAAAGTTATTTAAAAAATAGACAAACTTTGTATAAAAAAAGACGTATGTAAATATATTAAGGTCCATCATTTAGTGGCTTGACTTCAGAACTAGGAGTAGGAAGATAACAGGCTTTATTTGCTAAAAAAAAAAAAAAAAAAAAAGGTTTTTACACATAAAAATAATGTTCAAACAGCACATTTAAGTTGACTGAGATAGCATATTCACATAATGCAGTACCAGTACCTCTAATCCTCTACATTACCTATTAGGGCAGGAGGCCTTAAGATGTTGTTGAGATAACTGGCTTCCATTAGCAAGTATGTGATTGGCAGGATGATAAAGTCTTTTCACTCACAGGTCAGCTATTTTTCCTTTTCTTTAGAAGAGGGCAATCCTGATGATCCATCTTTTAGCTACAGTCTCTCATTGAGTCCCAATTCTCTTGCCTTCAGCTTTGATATGGTTCTAACTTTCCTCCTGTATCAGCTCATACTTGTCATCAACTCCTCTATTCAGTACAGCAAATATCAGGAGTTTGACCTCAGGGCAAAGTCCGGGTGGGCAGGTAAAATTTGACCACTGGACTTACTTCCTAATCTTTCATACCCAGCAATTCATGAAGCAGTATCGAATTCAAACTAAAAAACAGAAGCATGACCTCTTATAAGTACTATGAAAGGGGCTCTTTTGCCTTTCTAAGTATACTTGAAAAGAACTGTCAGCTGGCCTATTAAGACAGAAAAGGATCACAGACTAAAAAAAAAAGAAGTAAAGTGCAGAAACTCAAATGAAATGTAAATAAAGGCATTAGCACCCCCTTTATATTTGGTGATACATAAGTTTATGTAAGTGTAAAACTGTTATGCTATAAAAATATCTTAATGAAGTCAGAAACATAATAGCACTAGCAAAACTTTAAGACATTTTCATTTAAATAATCACATCTAAACACCAAAAAGACACATCACCTCATGTAAGACTTTTGTTTTCAAGATTAATTTTTTTGGCTAATTCTTGTCATTTAATCATTTAAATGTTTATAAATTTTTTTAAATGTTATTTTAAATTTATTGTCTAGGATACTGAAATCATAAAAGTTAATGCCATAATGATCTAGCACATATAGACAAGAATTAGTCATATCTTCTCATTTTAGATTACAAAAGTACAGGAATAAAACATGGTTAAATTTTAGCATTAATAATCAGGGAATATTTTTTTAAGCTCCTTTTAAAATTAGAAAAGTTAGCATATAAGTTAGCTCATCAAAATTTCTATCCAATAGTCTCTTCCACTGCATATTTACTACCATACTTTAAAATTGTGTTTAATATTTATATAGCTATCATATAATTTATTCTAATTATGTATATATCAAAATGGATTTCATAATTATACATGTTTCACAGATTTTAAAAAATTCACTTTAAAGTGTCTCAAACAAATTACACTGTAAAGAAAATTCAACCAGGACTTAGTGTCTATTTGAAAAGTAAATTCAATCAATGGAATTTGAGGTTCCTAGTATTATAAGTACGCCTGCAGTGTAATTCCCTATGGAGTTATATGTTGTAAAGAGGTCTTTTATGCTATCAAATGATGACTGTCTGAAGAAGAAAGTAACTGGGATCAGAGTTTTAACCTGCACTGATGGGGGACTGAACCTAGGGCAGTGGTGGTGAACCTATGGCACACATGCCACAGTAGGCTGTTTGTATCATTAAAAGCCCTAAAAGGTTCACCATCATTGACCTAGGACCTCATGCATTTGAGGCACAAGCTCTACCAGTAACCTACATCTCTGATCTCTTTGAGACAGAATCTATAGTTTCATTATCTACATGGTCCTGTGCACAATCCTGTAATCAGATTGCAAACTTGTTAATTCCATTTTTGTTGTTTTTCCCCAGTGCTGGGAATAGAACCCAGGGCTTCAAGCATGCCAGGCAATACCACTGAGCTATCTATCACCTAGATTTTAAAATAGTTAATATAAAAACTAGTTATACCACCTAAATTCATACAAAACAGAAAATATCACATCATTTTCAACTTTTTTGTGAACAGATTATTTGTACATAATGGGAATTATCCTCAAATTCCCTCTTAAAGTTGTCCTTTGGATTAGAGAATATATTTATGTCCTTGCAACAGGGAAACTTCCCCGAGTAAGTGGCTATAATTTACTTGGAATATGAATATACAGTGAAATCTCTCTCTTTTTTTTTTTTTTTGGTACTGGGGATCGAACTCGGGTTCTTCTGCTTGTGAGGCAGGTGGCGGAACCACTGAGCTAAATCCCTGGCCCGGTGAAATCTATTTCTAACTCTCTAAAGGACCCAGTTTCCTGTATTAGATCATCATGGTGAAGGAAACAGGGCTACAACAAAGAGAAGTCCTTCTAAAGGAAACAGACCTACTGCCAATAGAAGTAATCTCTCTGGTAAACTGGAATGAAGTTGAGAGTCCATTTTCTTCAATTTCTACTAACTTCCCCAGCTTAGTAAAACTAATCTATAGATCTAGGTCATTCATAAGAATGTTCCTTGATTGGTAAAATACTTGAGTACCATTGCTTACAAACAAAAATAAGTATGTTCAGTGCTTTATAGACATAATTTGGTGACAGAAATCGCCTTTTTAATTTCCTTTTAAACCTGACTTGAAGATACAATATTTAATTCTATGTAACTCATTGTCTTAGGATTCCTAACCAGTTCTTGGGGGTTCTGCATTTCTACAGGAATTTTATGCTCCATAAGAATAAAAATTCTTCTATTATTACTTTTGTGTCTATTTCCATATTTCTCCTTTCCAAATAATGAATATATATATATGAATATTTATTAGTCCATTAGTACTTATTAAACACTAGTTGGAAATGAGAGCAAAAATAGCTTGTTCTCAAAAATCTACTGAAATCAGTCTCTTCACTGCTCAAACTGGTACAGTGGCAAACACTATTATGCAGAGGCTGCTCGTAGAGATTGCAGAGCCTCACCTCCAGTCAGCTCTATCTCCCAAAAGAATGGGTACCATTACCAGACTGATAGCAAAGTGACTTTATTTTAATTCAGTCTCCACATAGTTCTTTGTGCCAAGGGCAGTAGTCATTCCTACTGTCAATTCTAGCACTCCTGAGCCCTCTAACTCAGATCATCCCCTCTTCCACACCCTTGTGACTTCCCAGCTTTATCAAGTCCCTTAATCTTAGGATTAATAAAGATAAAGGTGAAAAAAAGAAAAAGGGAGTAGGAAAAAGAAAAATTACAAGATGGAAAAGAAGAAAATGACAACAAAGTACAAATGTCAAGAATTTAAAATGAATGAGAAAAAATTTTCATGTATGTTACTTGACTTAGAAGATGATAAAAATTAGTAAATATCTAACTGGTTTTAAAAAACTAGTTTTACCCTTTTTTCTGGAGACACATAAAATTTTAAGCAACAGCATTCCTTACCATCAAAAAAATTTTAAGCAACAGGTTACTTTCTAAGATATAAAAATCTACATTTAGCTTGAGTTCTGACACTAGTGTTACTATCACTAGTTTTCAAATAACCTTGAAATTACTAAGAAATAACAAATTACAAGTATCATTAAACCTAAGCAGGAATTAATTAGTCATATGCTTTGCAAGGAATGACTAAATTAAAAATTCATGGTGAGCCTGAGTCACACAGAACACACCGAATCAGCCCGCTGCAGACAGGCAGGTCTGCCCATGCGCTATCTAGGTCCTGAGTCACACAGAACACGCCGAATCAGCCCTCTGCAGACAGGCAGCCACCTGGTTCCACACTACAAAGACGCAGAGGACACCAGACCACCAGACCAAGGTACTGAGTCCCGCTGTTCCTGGCCCAGAGGTAGTGGCTTCTGAGCCGCCGTCCCACTGCTCCTGGTCCAGAGGAAGGGGCTACAAGGCCACCATCACTCCCACTGCTCCCGGCCCAGAGGGAGGGGATTCTGAGCCACCATGCCACTGCTCCTGGTCCAGAGGAAGGGGCTTCCAGGCCACCATCCCTCCCGCTGCTCCCACAGGAAAGGGCTTTTGGGTCACCATCCCTACCGCTGCTCCCGGCCTCTGTCCCACCTCTCCCAGCTCACAGGAGGTAATCCATGCAGGCGCTATTAGCCCCCCGCCCCAGTCGAAATGAGAAAACACATAAATAAGTCTCAAAACCAGACTTCTAGATCACCTACAGCAACCACAAAGGGAAATGAGATGGAACACTCTGATACTCAACCACCTGG
>NW_004624737.1:4213614-4256759 GCF_000247695.1 Heterocephalus glaber | reverse complement strand
AGCTTTTAGTACACAAGGTTATTGTAAAATACATGAAAAAATTCACACGGGAGAAACCCTATGTATGTAAGCAGTGTGGGAAAGCTTTTAGTACAAAAGATTATTGTAAAATACATGAAAGAATTCACACGGGGAGAAGCCTTATGTATGTAAGCAATGTGGGAAAGCTTTTAGTACACAACGTTATTGTAATATACATGAAAAAATTCACACAGGGGAGAAACCCTATGTATGCAAGCAGTGGGGGAAAGCTTTGAATACACAAGATTATTGTAAAATACATGAAAAAATTCAATTCACACGGGAGAAACTTTATGTATGTAAGCAATGTGGAAAAGGCTTTGGTACACAAGATTACTGTAAAACACATGAAAGAATTCATACTGGGGAGAAACCCTATGTATGTAAGCAATGTGGGAAAGCTTTTAGTATACAAGATAAATTTCAAACAACATGAAAGAATTCACACAGGTTAGAAACCCTATATATGTAAGCAATGTGGGAAAGCTTTTAGTACACAACATTATTGTAAAATACATGAAAAAATTCACACGGGGAGAAACCCTATGTATGTAAACAATGTGGAAAAGCTTTGAGTATAGAACGTTATTGTAAAATACATGAAAGAAATCACACAAGGGAGAAACCCTATGTATGTAAGCAGTGTGGGAAAGCTTTTAGTATACAAGATTATTCTAAAATACATGAAAGAATTCACACTAGGGAGAAGCCTTATGTATGTAAGTAATGTGGGAAAGCTTTTAGTACAGAATGTTACTGTGAAATACATGAAAGAATTCATACTGGGGAGAAACCCTATGTATGTAAGCAATGTGGAAAAGCTTTTAGTACACAACGTTACTGTAAAATACATGAAAGAACTCACACTCAGCATTAATTCTATGCATGTAAGCAACGTGGGAAAGCTTTCAGCATTTGTGGTGTTTGCCAAAGACACTCACAATAGGGAGAAACCATATATATGTAGCCAATGTGGGAATGCTGTCAGTACACACATGTATTGTCAAATACATGAAAGATATCTCACTGGAGAGAAACTATATATGTAAGCTATTTTGAAAATCCTGTGAAAATTTCTTATAAGACCTGTAGGCGTAATTAATTCAGAAAGCTTGAGGTCAACATTTCTCTGTAAAATTTCCAAAAATAAATTCCCAGATAGAGATATCCTAAAGTACATACATTATTTGTTTTTCACTAAATCACTTAAATATATGAATGTGTATCTGCAGTGTAATATAAACATATTAAATTGACATAGATATTTTTGTGTATCTTTGAGCTTAATACATAGTGTCTTAAGCGTGGTGAATTAAAATGTATTTTTTACTTTCAAGTAGAGTTAGTATTTGTGTAGTTTTTGTTTAGTCTTTACAATTTGGAGGTATAGGTCACTAAAAAACTTAATTTTGTTAATTGCTTTCTGTTAATTAGGATTTTGCCACTACTTTTGTTTTAAATTTTTGGTGTGTATACTCTGTATTCTGCGTAACAAAAGAATTTGCTGCCATATTTTAAGATAAATATTTTCAGGACTTGTGAACATGTGTTTTTGACAAAGTTGATTTGTTTTCACACAAGTTGTAGATGAGCATGTTTCTCATATTGTGACAGGATTATCCCAACATTATATATTATATCATGTACCTAATTTTGCCTATTTTCTTTCATATTAAAGCTAATATTATTATTTATAAAAAACTCAAAAGAGTTTAAGTGTCCAAGTTATGATACAGAAATTTATATAGCATTTTAGTTTATAAAATACTCTTCATACACTATCTGCTTTGATCAGAACAATAAAAATATTTTAGTAAACAGGGCATAAATATCAAGGATCATAAAATCTCCCAACTACAAGAGACACCCCTTTGAAATATTTCCAACAGTCCCCAGAAGGCTCAATTTAAAAGTCACCTCCTTCTTCACTCTCTAAGGTAGGAAAATTAAAAGTGATTTTCCCAAGATCACATAGGTAATTCAGGTCTCCCAGCATTCAATTATTGATCCAGAATCTGATTGTCAGCCTCTCATCTTTTAGCTCATTTCTCATAAGCTCTTAACCAAAACTGTACAAAACAAATTTACTACTTTATAACTCTCAGAACTTTCTTTCAATATTTTTTAGAGATGGGTGGCAATTTAAAAATCTGATAATCACCTAGCACAGAAAACATTTGCAATAATATGCTGTTAAATTTGATCAACAGCTTCATATTTTTTTCCTTTACTTCTTTAAAACTCAGATATAGTCAATCCTTTGCTGGTTGTGCAGGTTCAAACCTATAATACTACCACTCAGAGGCTGATCACAAGTCAAGGCTAGCCTGAACTACAAAGGAAGACCATGTCTCAAAACACCAAAACAGGAGGAAGAGGAAAAGGGTGTGTGTTTGGAGTACTTAATCCTATTGTTTACACCTCTGAAAATTATCTTTTTTTTTTTTTTTGAGACATAGTCTTGCTATGTTCAAGGTAGTTTTGAACCCACTATGTAGCTCAGGGTGGTCTTCAACTCACTATGTCTTGAACTCACAGCAATCCTTCCACCTCAACTTCTTAATGCTGGGATCACAGGCATGCGGCACCAATCTTTTGAACCTAAATCTGTCTCTACTTTAGTTGAAGCTATCATCATTTCTTGCGTGAGTAAAATACATTGCCATCTGGTCTCTCTGCTTCTTGTATGCCACCTCTCCATTTTTAAAAAGTTATAAATGTTTACTGCAATATCCTGTACATAAGGATATATTACAGACCCTGAGAGTTTTGTCCACCAAAGTCCATCCACTTCTACCAATGTGATATATTGAAGACATAAATGTGAATCGGGTACTTCAAATTTTAACATCCTTTCATGGTTTACCATCACTTTCTCAAGACTAAGGTCTTTTACAATCTGGCCTCTGTCTATCCCTCTAGCCTCTTACCACTTTCCTGGGGACACCTCAAACTCATTCCATACCAAACTATCTGTACTTCCTTGCATATACCACATTTTCGTTCCATAGTGCTTTGGATTCTTCTGCCTGGAGCATCCTTCCTCTTCTTTTCCAGTTGGATAACTCTTACTTATGCTTCAATTTGATCATCTCTTTCTATAGAAAGACTTCCATTATCCCTGCAAGTTGGGGTAGATTTCTTTCTCTGTGCTTTCATTAAAACTTCTTTTAAAAATTTTATTTGAGTTTTTTTGAGACAGGGTCTCACCTTGTAGTTCAGGCTGGCCCTGAACTCACTACATAGCCCAGGCTGGCCTCCAACTCACAGTGATCCTCCCACCTCAGCCTCCTGAGTGCTGGGATTACAGGTGTGTGCCACCACACCTGGCCTCATTACAACTTCTTATTCATAGCCCAACCATAGTATTCATGGTGCTGCCTCATAATCATTTAACTGTTCCACCAAATCATGAAGTCCCAGAAGGTAGGAACTGTACTTTCATTTCTAATCCTTATCATCTAAGTAATGAATATTAAATGAAAGTTTCTTAAATGTACAAAGGAAAACTGAGTAAGTCATCAATTCTAAGGGGATGTCACCTAGGTGTGGCAATTAATATATTATCTAGCTTGATGATTAGATCTAGAATGACACTATTCATATTTTTTTTTGGTACTGGGGATCAAACTCAGGACCTTGCTGCTTGCCAGGCAGGCATGGCATCACTTAGCTAAATCCCTGGCCCTAGAATGACACTATTCAACAGAACTTTCTTCAATAATGGAAATGTTCTGTAACTTCACTCAACCAAACGTTTAGTTGTGTTTCATTTTAATTTAAATTTAATAGCTGCATGTGGCTATTGGATAGCATAAACCTACCACATTCTACACATAATGTATTTATATTAGAATATTTGAAGGTAAGAAGATTGCTAATATATGCTATAAAAATTAATTCTGTCTGTATCTTAGCTCTTGCACTAAACAAGAAGCTCCTAAGAAATAGATATTTCTTTTACCATTATATATCCTATACCTGATGTACAGGATATATTCAACAAATATGTGTTGAATGAGTGACTAAATATTAATCACTTAACAGTTTACCCCGAGTGTTACCTGGCCAGTGCATTTTTTTTAACGTATTGACTATCCCAAACATTTCTCAGGCAGGTGTCATTTCAATCAATTGATTCTTATTTGCACAAGATATACTCATATCTGTTCATGTGTTTTATATCAACTATTTTTTCATACTTTTTTATTTAGAATGTTGTAGGGGCCAGGATTTAGCTCAATGGCATCATACCTGCCTTGGTAAGCACAAGGTTGTGAGTTTGATCCCCAGAACCGAAAAAAAAAAGAAATTCTAGAATGTTCTGTTTGCCTTTGATGTCTATTTCTAGTGAAATCTAATAAAATGTTCTGGTTATTTTCTTTTACTAATTCGTGTTTGTGAAAAATAACCTAGAATTTTGTGCTGCAATCTATAAAAACACTCATCATAAGTACAATAGACATAATTTTTATTCTTCTCCAGAACTCAGTGATATTCTTTTACAATACAAAATGGGCCAGGCTTGGTAGTGCATGCCTATAATATCAGCACTTGGGAAGAGGCAGGAGGATCGCTCCAAGTTCGAGTCCAGCCCAGGCTGCATAGTGAGCTCAAGGCCAGCCTGAAAAAATATGGCCTGTCTAAACCACCCCCAAAAAAACACAAAAGCCCAAAATGGATACCTTTGGGATACTCAGACTGCATAGGAAGGAAGTGCCAAAAGATCTGCAAAAGAAAAGACTTAAAAGGGGAGAAATGGTCATATATCAGAGAGGAAAAGTCTGTCTTATGAAATGGAAAAACAAAAAAGGTGTCTCCTTACTGTCAGCTATTTATAATACAGGAACTGACAGAACTTGAAAGAAGAAATGAAACTAAAAAAATTCCAATAGTGGTCTATGATTATAATAATTCTATGGGTGGTGTTGACAGAGTTGACCAACATCTAACAAGCTATCCTGTAATCAAAAAGTGAGGAAAAAATACTATTATAAAATATTTATGCACCTTCTGGGACAAACAATATGGAACTTGTTTGCTATTTATTCAAAACATGGGGGTTCAAAATGTCATTTACAATTTAGATTAGGTTAAATGGACCAAATACACTAGACCCTTGACAAACTTGATTGGTTCCCAAAGGGAGGTTGCAGTTCAAGTTGCTGGTAAGTCAATACAGCTGAGATCTGGATGTTTATCTGGGTACATGATATAGATAACAAGAGGCAGATGAACCTTCCATTAACCTAATTAACCCCAGTTGTTTGTATGTCAGGCCGGTCATAAATTGAAGGTCCACTGTAATTGAAAAATATGGGATACCGAAATGTCAACCAAGACATCCATCATCGACATCGTCACCATTACATTTAGTGGGTAGACATTCCATTGAAATTATACCACTCACGGAAAAAAGGAAAAGCCAACACAACAGTGTAAAGTGTGTTGTTCAAAGAAAGACAATAATGCAAAAAGAATTTGGAGACATCCATATTGTAATGTTACATTGTGTACTGAATGTTTTAAAATATACACAGAAAAATTACTGAATAAATCTGATAAAATTTTTTATATTTCCTATTATGAAAATATGCAATTTTTGATCATCCTGTATTTAAATAGACTGCTATGTGGTGAATATAATTAATTTCCACTTATATTACTAATGGTCCCAGTGATTTTTATTATTCATTAAGTTTATGGGTACATTTTAGGTATACAATATGACATTCATCATTGGGAATTTGTGCCTTTACATGATATATCTTGGTTATTTTTTTCCCCATTTCCCTGCCCTCCCTTCAACCCCTCCACACCTCCCTATTTACAAAGACTTTGTTTCCATTTTTTTCCTTTTCTCATATTTATTCCTTTCCCTTCTTTCCTTTCCTCTACCCCTCCCCCTTCCCCTTTGGACCTTTTCTTCCTATTTCACATTGTCTATTATACATTTTGATCCTTATTTACACTTTCAGTTTCTCACACCAGAGAAATTATTCAGTATTTACACGTGTGTCCTATTTATTTAAGAGTATGGCCTCAATGTGCATCCACTTAGCTATAAATGTCTCTAGTTTCTCTTTCTTTATGGCTGAGTAGTACTACATTTTATAAAAAAAAAAAACCCACATCTTTATCCAGTCACCAGCTGATGGGCAATTGGGCTGTTTCCAAGTTTTACCTATTACAAACTGTGCCGCTATGAACATGGGGGCGCACATATATCGCCGTGGTATGATTCTTTTAATTCTTTGGGGAAGATATGCAGCAGGTGAATAGCTGGGTCAGATGTTGTGCCAGTAATTCTTGAGGCAGATTTCAAGCTTTTAAGCAATTGATGACACTTTTGAAACGCCTTGAATTGTTCTTCAAGTTCCTTCTTGGGTGATTCAGATTCTCATTTTGAATATGATTTGTCATATTTTGAGGTTTCCTTATACTCCTTCTTTGAGGTATCATTTAATTAAAAACAATAATGGCTACTTCCTTATTATGGTATCTTTTGTAGCCATATCTTTAAAGGGTATTTTTAAAAGAATACACACTGATCTTAGACTTCTGATAAAATATTTTAAAATAGTTTCTAGGCTTTAAAATATGAAGACAGCCAGGGATTTAGCTCAGTGGTTTTGTCGTCTGCTGTGCAAGCGCAAGGACCCAAGTTTGATCCCCAGTACCAAAAAAAAAATGAAGACAGTTATTCTAAATTCTTGCTGTTTTCTGAATCTTGTGGCTTCCAGTTTGAAAATTTCCTTTTTAAAAACAAAATAACTTCATAAATTCATTTCCTTTTATTTTCTGCTGTAATACAGAACTTAGTAACAGTGAGTCCAACTTTTAAAATACACTAGAAAAGGAGCAGAAAGGGAAGTATCTGATCTTATTGGGAATATCTATGATAATAATAAAGTAAAACTCTACTACATAAACCTAACTGATAAAAAGACCAGTATGAATCAATGCAGATAAAATGAAGAACAAAAAGTAATGATTGTTGTGTAAGCTGTGACTACAACAAAAAATATTTTCCAAATTGGCAGTCTATGATGTTTTAAGATTACAAAAAAAAAGAGTATCTGTAGGCCAAAACAGAAATAGTTTGTACATATAACAATAGCAACAAAAGTGTTTTTGAAGTATGAAAAACAGGTCCTTCCTACCCTCATGATCTACACAAGATGTACTTGGTTTGGTATGGAGTAAGGGGAAAAAAGATTGCTCAAAAGTCAGGCTCAAAGTATTTATTCTGACACAAAAATATAAAACTTGAAATTAAATGTAAAGGGAAAAGTCCTTGAAAATCTGTCTTAGGCAGAAAATTCTCTTTATTATAAAATACACAATGTGGATTGCTTATAATGTAGATATAGAAAACATCTGCACAGGATAGGCAGAGTTATCAGGGGGTAAGGTAAAGAGTGTTCATGAAATCATAAAAGGATATACAGACCAAAAACTAGACAACAGAATAAAAGCAGGGATAAGGAGGCTAGGCAACAACCTCAAGACGTTGCTTGTAGATGACAAAGGCACGTGAATATAAAATAGGATATGTTTGTACCTAAGTAAATGACTGACCATGAATACTAATAGTTTCCATATTGAAATTTCTCATACTTCCAGTTCTTCCTAGGTCTGAAGATTTAAAGTAGACAGTTGAAACTCAAATTCTGTCTAAGCTAAGTACCTTGTGTGAATCAGACATGCTATTAGAAGTGATGAATGGAATTAAGATGAGAAAATGGAAAAATAGGAACAAAATCTTTGTAAATAGGGAGGGATGGAGGGGGTGAAGGGAGGGCTGGGAAAGGCTGAAAAATAAGAACCAAGAGAGACTATGTAAAGGTGCAAATTTCCAATGATGAATGTCATTATATTGTATACCTAAAATGTACTAATGATTAGAATGAATAATCGATAATGCAAAATAGGAAGAAAAGATCCAAAGGGGTAGGGGTACTGGGAGGGGCAGGGGAAAGGAAAGAAGGAAAAGGAAAAATGATGAGAAATGGAAAAAATGGAAATAAAGTCTTTGTAAATAGGGAAGGGTGGAGGGCGTGAAGGGAGGGCTAGGAATGGGGAAAAAATAAGAACCAAGATGTATCATGTAAAGGCACAAATTCCCAATGAGAAATGTAATTGTGTTGTATACCTACAATGTACCAATAAAAGAATTTAAGAAAAAAATAAAATTAAATTAAAAAATAAAAAAGAAGTGATGAGTAAGAGCACCATCTAGTGGTTTTAGTGGCGGTGCAGAAAAACTCAGGTGGAGGAGTCAGGAATCCGAATTCTCTTGGGACTAGCACCAGTGGGATGCCTTTATTTTAGCACATTCATCATCACATTTTTATATAAAGTGGTATCTAGTAGTCTCCCTTTCTTGGAATTAAAACTCTCAATGTATCCTCAAATTGCTTAAATGGTATTAAAGACAGGAAGAAATCCAGGAATCCACAGTGTAACAACAGCATAATCTTACTTTAAATATGACACTAAAATATTTTCATACTATCCAAATGGTCTTTCCTTTAATAATCTTTTAGGGGACACAGACCTTTTTCAAGGATTGAAACTGGAAGTCGTGAGGTCACAGCCACAAAGAAACATTACAAAGAGGCTTTACTTTTCATTTTATTTTATTTTTCAATGGGTCAACCCTTTATTCAAAATGAAGAAAAACCTTCACACCTAGGGATCTACCTACGGGTATTCCTCAGCAAAACATCATTAAAATAGGTGCCAGTACCCTTCAACCTGAAGTTTTTCTAATACCTATTGATTTAAGATATTAAGCTCTTAGAATGATACCCTCATTAGCTTATTGTATGTGCAGAATGCATAAAATGATAGTACAGAATGATAGTACATTCTATCTAGACCTATTCTTGATACTTAAAGTATGGAATTTGCCTGATGCTTTGGAAATGTTCTGTACTTTATTAGTGATGTGAAGGATTCTGAGACATCTTTATGATAACCTGTTAAGAGGATATATTATCTTTTCTTCTATATGGTTACATCTGTAAAGTATCTATATTGGGGTCCAGTACACAGCAGATATTCAATAAATATAAAATAAAGTATGTACACTGATTCATAATATCAGCTTTATGGCAAACTTAGCAAACGTACCTCCAACCAAGACGAAATTTATCTTCAATTTATACAAGATCTATACTGTACTAGGATCATGTGTCTCATGAAGCTTTCAGAAGGGGGCATCTCTGTAATTCCCAAATATGCATTTCTAGTTATCATCCATGTTTGAACTTTCTCCAAACATATACTGAAACTAGTATGGTTATGGTCAGGTTAACTAAAAATACAGACTACATTTATGCATATACAATATATAATATTTTCAAACTATAAAATGTTGTATCTAAATTAGGTCTGCTTCATACTCTTTCTCAAAATACCATTTACTTTTATAGAATTTAACAATTTCTAAAATTTATTAGTGAGGTTATTTAATGACTGTCTTCTCACTAGGCTTAAACTCCCAAGAGAGTAAAAAAGATCTATTCTCTTTTGTTTACCACTGCATCTTGAAAACACCAAGCACATAATAAATATGAAGGAATTAATTACTATATGGCCTTAAGCCCTACACTCTTCATTGCCTTAACATTTTACTACCTCTGGATTTTAAAACTAGAATGTATCTTGAAAATTCCAAATTCCAAGCCAGGACCTGTAATTCCAGAACTCTGGAATTCCTGAGGCAGGAGGATTACAAGTTCTAGCCTAACCTGGGCAATTTAGTAACTTAGCAAGACCTTGTTTCAAAATAAAAAAGTAAAAAGGACTGAGGATGTAGCTTAGTGTGAAATCCCTGGGTTCAATCCTCAACAACAACAACAACACACACACAGACACACACACACACCCTCCAAATTCCATATCTTATGGGAAAAACTGAAGACTTTTGATGACTGAGTGGTTTGCTCAAGGGAACCTTCTCATGTTAGTGCCTGAATCAGGACTGGAACCAAGGTTTTTACTTTGTGACATGTCCTTAGACTGATTTTAAAGCACTCTTTAAAAATGTTCCATATAAATTCATATGATATAACATTCCTAAACTCAGACATTTTATCAAGTTTGACTCAGGATAGGTTAAAAAAGAAGTTAAAAAATGGAAACAAATCCAAAGACAAATGAGAAAAGGGAGTGAAAATAATCTCTCAAGGAAACATTAAAAGAATTCATTACTGTTTAGCTCAGCACAGATGAAAGTTAAAAGGAGGACCTAAGTACTTATGTATACTTATCAAATATGTGAAAACTTTTTTCTGACAGGAATAACGATTGGTTAAGTTTACATTAAAGAATTAAATAATCCTGAGTTGAAGTACTGCAGTATGAGCTAGCCTTCATTTTGTGAAAACAAAGGTGGAATTCTAGCAGAGATGCATGTAGATTATAGACTTTCTGATTTATTAATTTGTTCATTTATTCAACAAGTAAACATCTATAATCCTTTTATTATAAGCATAGCTCTCTGCAGTTTGCCTGCAATTTCAAATCTTCTTTGTTGAATTTAATTGATCTATCCTGGATGGTTAAATCTCTTCTCTTCCCTCCTTCCTCTTCCCCTTCCTCCTTCTTTCCCTACCTCATAACCACAAGATGCATTCTCTAGATCTCTTTCATTGTGTGATTCTCTGATGCTAACCATGATTATCATCAAATTGTACCTCTAACTCAATTCACTAATTCTATATATTCACTCTTCCAAGATATCTGGAATCCATTCTTGTCTCTTCATTTCCACTTTCCAAGATCAACCCCTATTTTTCACATGAAAAAGTTGGAGTCTTTTTGGGGGCAGGCAGGGTGGTAATGACAATTGAACCCGGGGCCTGTACACTGAGCTATAACCCTATTCCCTTTTTTTCATTTAGAATTTGTGATCCTCATGACTCAGCTTCCCAAAGCTCTGGGATTATGGGGATATGCCACCATGCCCAGCTCCAGACTTTTAGTTAGTCCTCCTGCTTTAAATCTCTCCCTTGTTCCAGTTCAATTTCCATATGACACTAAAGTTAAATTTCTATGATACATATTTCATTAAGTCATGTTCTTGATTTAAAAGCTTCAGTAGATCCTTATAAAATAGTCCAACTGTTCAAAAGTCTAACCTCTTTTAGCCATATCTTTTAATACTTTAATTAGATATCTGGTAGTCTAGCCATAAGTGATTGTTTGAAGATTCCCTAAGATTCTCAACACAGTGTTTCTGCCTATATCATTCACTCTTCAGAGAATGCCCTTTCCTATGTTTGATGAAATTTATTCATCCTTTAAAATCCAGCTCAAATTTCACTTAAAATTTTTTTCAAGCTTCTCAATCCCACAGCATGTAGATTGAATTACTTCCTCTTTATAACATAATTTGTACCTAAGAATTTGTGGGCTGGGGATGTAGCTCAGTGGTAGAGCACTTCCTAGTAAGACTGAGGCCCTGGGTTTGATCCCCAACACACACAAAAAATAATTTGTTATAATTATTTAACATGTCTCTTCTCCGACTAGACATGAAATTTCTGTAGTCTGATTCACCTTTGATTTCCCAGTTACAAAATATAACAGGTCCTAACATCTGAATAAATGAATCTTCCTATAAATCAATTAACTTAATATAAAAAAACTCTTTCATAATTATAGACTAAAATTTTACCTCAAGCCAATTTACTTCCTAAGTATGTGCATCATTTGTCACAAAGAATACCAGGGAAAAAAGCACCAACATGCTGTTTGAAAAAAATAAGTAATCATGTATAACAAAGCTAAAAATACATAAATGAAGACAAATGAATTATTTCTAACTTCCAATCTCCCTCACTGCATCTAGATGTGCTATTTGTTTTTACCTTTGAATTGACAATTTAAGGACTAAGACACAAATGTATAAATGTTTTCACAAATAAACAATGATAAAAAATAAACATTTTGCCTTCTGATTAAACAAAAAAGAAAACTCTTACTCTGAATAAAAGGCTATTCTTTTTCTTTTTTTTTTTTTTTGCAGAACCGGGGATCGAACTCAGGACCTTGCGCTTGTCAGGCAGGCGCTGGCACCACTGAACTAAACCTCCAGCCCCAAAAGGCTATTCTTGATACTTACATCTCATACCTGGTACTGAACTCACCTGCTATTGCTTAAATTGTTTAAGTGTCTTTCTTGAGTTGTCCAAGATCTTTAGTGGTTCTTAGTCTCCAGTCTAAGATCCTGATCCCTGCTATCTTGTTTTGCTTGGATTTTGGAACTCTTGCTACCATTCCACAAACTGGTAGGATTTTATGTTAATCTCAAAAACCAATCATAGACTATTATATAATGGTTGCTAAGAGTTGCAAGGGTTTACAAAGAATCAGAGTAGTGTCATTTCTTTTTTGAATGGGTAATTCAACTGGCAAATGAAAAATAAATGATTGTTATTAGCTCTGTGTGCTATCAAGGCATCTGACATGGCTGCTCATATCTCTTGAGTAAAATACTAAACCATGAATTAGATTCAATTAGGGAAGTAGTAACTGGTTAAGAAATCATGGGGTACTTATAATATTCTGAATAAAGGATTTAAGTCAATACAAGGTAGAGGTCCATGTAATGCAATGGTTCTCAAATTTTATCATGCATCTTAATGGCCTGGAAGGTGTATTCAAAGAAATTGCTAAGTCTTCCCCCAGAGTTTCCAATTCAGAAGGTGTGGCCTAAAAATCTGCATTTTTAACAAATTTCTAGGTGATATTATTGCTGATAATCTGGAGCCCATGTTTTGAAGACTAACTAATGTATTGTATCTCAGGATATTAATAACAAATTTTCTTCAACATTCTGCCAGTGGCCTTGTGAAATATGTAGAAAGCATGATTACAAATCTATAGATGATACAAACTTGTGATATAAAAAGATCTCAATAGGCTAATTATGGGACAAATCCTAAAAACAAAACATATTAGTGATAATCTTAAAATCCAAAAATAAAAGTCAATCATATAAATATAGAATTAGGAAAATAGCAATCACAAAAAATAGGAAAAAGACAGAAAATTTAGAATACTATAGCTTCGATGTTTTGAGAATATACTGTGGCCACCAAAAAAGGTCCTAAGAATTTGGGCCTTGTTAATAAAGTAGAGTATGGGATAATGTATTTGATAGCCAACTACATATTATATGGGTTCCCTTACACCTGGTATCAGACACTGAAACAAAATAATCAAACAAGTTTGTTCTAGGGGCTACCAATCTAAAACATCACGTGAGAACAGTAACAGAAATGGCTAGTTTCTTGCCTTCAGAAGATTCAGAGGATATATAAGAGCAGTTTTACATATAACTGCCTTTTTTTCTGTATGACCCTGAAACATACTGCCACATACAGCTGTAAGGCTGCTTCATATACACAAGTCCCCAGATGAGAAGAGGAAAAGGAAAGCTGAAATCCAGTTTACATTTAACTTAAAAAGTCATGTGCCTTGGCAAGGATTGAGGTAGGTAGAAAAAGGGTAAACGTTCTCTAATTACATAAAGGAGACGGCTCTAGGGGGCTTTTTCTTTTTTGGTGAAGATACCTTTTCTAATTTGCAAGAAAAGTGACACAATAGACTAGAGGTAACTCTAGCTCTAAAGCAGAACTAGGTCTGTTGAGAGAACTTTATAGAGAAAATGATTTCAGCTCAATGTAATCTATTGACATATAAATGTATTGTAAGGAAACACATTTTATTGGGCAGGGGATTTAGCTCAGTGGTTCCAGCGCCTGCCTGGCAAGCCGAAAGGTCACAAGTTCGATCCCTCGGTACCCAAAAAAAAAGAACATTTTGTGAAGAGTTGTTAATTCCTCAATTGGTTGTTGAAAGACCCGCTAAACAACTACATGACAGGGTTACTTTAGGGAGGATTCAAGGTGGGAGGGCATGTGCATATGCGTGTTTGTGTGCACGTGTGCGTGTTTCTGTGTGTGTTAGTGTTATTACCAGGTGGGGGAGAAACTCAATAATCTTTCAACACCTAGGTTTCTTCATTTGAACTATCTTCTCTGTATCTCAGTTGATTCCCATGGTATTCAGGCCTCTTTTTTTTTTTTTTTTTTTTCAGTATCAAGGATTGAACTCAGGACCTTGCACTTGTAAGGCAGGAGTAGCACCACTGTGCTAAATTCCTGCCCCTATCCAGACCTCTTCTTATCACAAATTTACTATGTATTCTACACTTCCTTCTACCCAGCCAAATTTCTCTTCCCATCCCCCTTTCTTTTCCTATCCTGCCCCAGTATGCAAAAAGCATATGTACTACATTAATACTGAAAATAAACTTTATATTTTAAAACTATGCTCTTCTAGATATTAAAAAAATCCAAACTTAAAATAGGGTGAAAACATATTGTTAATCTCAATATATTTATTGAGAAAGCTAAATTTCATTCTTTTGGTGGGGGGGGTACTGGGGATCGAACTCCAGTCCTTGCGCTTGTGCAGCAGGTGGCAAAACCACTGAGCTAAATCCCCAGCCCCCAAAGATCAAGATTTTAATTATCTTTTTTTTGTTGTTGTTGGTACCGGGGATTGAAGGGTCCTTGAGCTTGCGCAGCAGGCAGCAAAACCACTAAGCTAGGGCTGGGGATTTAGCTCAGTGGTCTCGCCGCCTGCTGTGCAAGCACAAGGGCCCAAGTTCGATCCCCAACACCAAAAAAAAAAGAAAAAAACAAAAAAAAAACAGTGAGCTAAATCCCCAGCCCATCATTCTTAAATGATTTTATATATCAGTCACTGAAAGTCATGAGTGGGAGACGCGTTATTTCTTTTGCACCAGAAAGAGTATGAAAATCTCTGTGGAAATCTCTTCAATATTTATGCTACATTGACAGAATTTTTTTTTTTTTTGAAAGGAGAACAATGTTAACATTAGAAGTAGTGAAATAAACATGAGCCAAAGATTTTGGCATATATATCACTTTCTGTCATTACAGCAAAGGTAGCCTTTCATAGATAGGCAAATGAACAGAGGGATTTAGACATTGAAGTTACCTAACCAAATAGCAATTTCCATCAATGAGCAACAAGTCTAAATGAGAAGACACAACCAAAATGCCAGGAAAATGTTCAACCACCTAATTATTTTGAGGCCACCATAAAGATGTAATAATAATACAAAATGCTTCAAACTATATTTGTTGAAAGTATTTGTGTAAGGAATGTCAGACTGGAATGACCATGTAACACAATTTTTTAAAAATTTTAAGAAATGTTTCAGCAAGGGTATAGTTCAGTGGTAGAAGATGCTTAGTATGAGGTAAGGGGAGAGGAGAGGTGGGGGGAATCAGTTTCTACATTATTTTCAGAATTAAAATAACAATTTGAAATTAGAAACTTGTAAAAAGAAAGTAGGGCCAGGCATGGTGGCATGTGCCTATAATCTCAGCACTCAGGAGGCTGAGGCAGGAGGATCACCATGAGTTTTAGGTAGCCTGAACTACATAGTGAGTTCAAGGCCAGCTTGAAGTACATAGTGAGACCCTGTTTCAAAAAACAAAAAACAAAAAACAAAAGTGGGGTTTTGGGGGCAAATATTTTTGTAAATAGAAAGTATTATAAATGATAGTTTTATCTTAAGAAATAAAAATTTTCTAATTACAGAAAATTAGGAACACTTTCTAGGAAAAGAAAATTATGGTTTTCCTAGCAGAATACATATACAATAGACACACAAATACTTGATATTTGTTGTGGGAAAAACTGTCAGTCTTGCTTCAGTTTGTAGGCTGTTGATATTTTTTAATGACTTTCTTAAAGAATATATTGTTGCAAATTTTTCCTCAGACAAATATTCTGTAATTTTTCTGTGCCCCACTGATTTCCAATTTGCCAGTGGAGGTGCCTGATTCAATAGTTAATCAGAGATTTTCATCATTTAATTAGAGTACCATTCATTTGAAAGCATTGCTTGAAAATTAGTCATAGCTATGTCCTGTAATTAGTGTTATAATTTAAAGTGTGATAAAACTCATATGCAGAAGCACATATTACAAGGCCAATAACATACAAATAACCAACACATCTTGTTTCAAAGCTGATTGGCTAATGTCAACATCAGATTATGGAATATGTAAATCTGATTACCTAAACAAAATAAAGTGGAAAAATAATGGCAATTATAAAGGCTTGAGAAATCTTTGGGAAAGGGGAACAAATTCAGAAGTTTCATTTGGTATGCAGAGTTTTAAGATTATTTTTCTACCAACTATCTAAAAACTTACCTATAGAAAAAGAATGACAAATTTAGAATAATTTCACTCATTTATAATAAACATTCAGAGAGTCCTAGCAAGAAAGAAGACTGACCACAGAAAGAAATGAGGGAAAATAAACAGTCTTTTAAATTATTTCAATCTGAATTAACACTTCAGTGCCTGTCTTTAGAGGCCTTGAATGTGAAGCTATTTTTTCCTTCCTGTAAAGAAGTTATCCTCATTACAAAGGCTGCCAAACATTTAGTAACCAGGTTTCTCTCCTTTCCAAACTACCCTACTATATAAGATTTTCCCTTATATAATTTTAATACAGACTCCTAGAAATGCATGAGAGTTAATCAATACGGTACTTACATTCACACTGTATGACGTCTAAGTTAAATTGCTGAACAGCTCCCATGCTTATTTGTTTTAACTCACTGTCCAGTAGCATCTGCATTAAGGATGTTGACAGATGCTGGCAGGCTGACATGCAAGCTGTTTGAGCAACTTTCCCCTGTATAAAACAACCAACCAAACCAAAAAACAAATAATCAAACAGATACATAAAATACCACAAAAATTATATACTTAGCATTGTTTTTGTTGGTACAGTAGTGACTACTGGCTTTTGTATCTGTGTTCTGAATGGCTATGTCTTTATATCACAAAAATTAAAATTAATTGTGTTAATTCTCTCATCTTTCACAGAATATATTAAAAAATCTAACTGCTAAAAGGAAAATTAAAATACAAGCTTAAAAACTATTATCTTCAGATTTTTTGAGATATTTCAGATATTTTAAATTGCACATTAAAACATTACATTTACAACATAAAATCACTGTCATACTGACACAACATTTAATCCATACAATTCTCTTTAAGTTCTCCCTTATATACCTAACCAAGCCAGAATGAAGGAAATTAATGGTGTAATTTATTATTATTATAATTTAAACTGTAGCTGAAAATCAAAATATACTTTGAGTTATAAGTCCTAACTTCTACTCCAAAGATTAGCCTGTGGCATAGCTTCAATTACTGATGGGGGAAAAGGCCTGACACTAGTAAGACTTCAAATTCATCTGCAGATCTTGTAGTTAGTTTTAGAAATTAAGTTTTAAACTCATTTGATAATTTAGAAATATATAGTCATGTACACTACAAATTACTGTGGTTTTCTTTCACAAATTTTAAAATATTTTCTACTATAATAAGCACCTAAAACTAATGAAATTTCACTCTTTCACTGTTATGCTTAACTGCATTGTTCCCTTAAAAATAAGTTTCTTAAATGTTTAGCTTCTATAGCTGTATCACAATACTGTATCACTTTTAGTATAAACTTTTTTTTTTTGCAGTACTGGGGACTGAACACAGGGTCTTTGCACTGAGTTATATCCTCAGCCCTTTTTTCTTTTTCGCAACAGGGTCAAAGTTGCTAAGATCTGCAGGCTGGGCCAAAACTTGGGATCCTCCTACCTCAGCCTCCCAAGGAGCTGGGACCTATAAAGGCATATGCCATCATTTTCTTTTTCTTTTTGCAAAACTGGGGATTAAACCCCAGGGTTCACAGATGCTAGGCAAGCACTCTACCACTGAGCTACAGTCCAAATACTTTTTATTTTGAAACACAGTCTCATAAGTTGTCCATAATGACCTCAAACTTGGAATCTTTCTGCATCAGCATGAGTAGCTATTACAGATGTGCACCACTATGTCTGGCTATAAACTGTTTCTTTAAACAGGCTTTGCATTTCAAGAAGAACTTTAAAATATTATAAAGACTTTTAGGTAAAATTTTCCAGCAAAATACTCCTTCTAGGATGGCTATCTTCAACTGACAATTATGCGATCTGGTGATGACTGATTCCTACAGAGATCTATGAATATAGTTTACAAATAATAGCTCTTGAAAAATGTTTTGTTTGCAATGTTTCCATGAACAAATATTTATCCAGTGATATTTCATAATTTTTGTACTCATCACAAAAGCCAATAAAGCTAAAAAATCATAAAAAATATCTTTCAAACATAGCACTATACTAGTACAAAAACGTTTATGTAAGTATTGATGTGAAAGGTAATAAAAAACATTTTCATGATGTTTATTCAAACATTTGTCCTTTAAATTATACATTAAAAATCAGACTATAAACAACTTTTATGAATTAGTCTTTTAGCATTTAGATACTATGCACAATGAAAAACTCAGTATCTGAAATGGAAATGTCAATTTCTCAATCAAAAACTTTAGAGATAAAAGCCCATGCAAACAATATATTTGACAGATACTGATGAACTGCCAAGAAGGAATGTAACAAACAATGAAAAACCCAGCATGCTTCAAGATCCCTCAAACTACAGGAATTAGTTTAGGAGACATGCAGTTCCATTCCTCCAGCAGAATAATATCAATATAAATGGGAGAAGGAATAAAGCAGAAAAAGAAGAAATCAATGGCATGTTATTTAATTACAATGTAATAGGCTTGAGTCTATTGGAAATGTCATTCTGGAACTGTCACCTTGATCTAGTGAAACAATTACTACATTTTAGTTAATGTACTTCTCTGTCAAATCAGCTCCATGTCCTATTTATGCTGCTACTATATTAACTGCAAAAACAGATTAATATTACCATAAATTATTATTAAATTCACTTAATAAGGAAACACAATGAACAATAGAAGTGGTGTTGTTTTAAGGAAAGCTTTAAATTTAACATGGGTTCAGACGCTACACATAATTATATAACAATAGTACTGAAGCCAAAAAAAAATAGTAATAGTACATATAGAGGCTAGTCAATAAACCCAGTGGAAATAGGTAATGAATACACATACATAAATTTAGAGTTTTATTTAAAAAACATGCAATAAAATTCTACTATTAAATATCTTTTGATTAGACATACTAAATACAAGTTTCTTTTTCTCAAAGATAAAAGTTCAAAAGATTTATAAAATATTTTATATACTTTCTAAGTCAAATTCTTTTTTACAGATTAAAATTTCAATTAATAATGTTCAAGGTTCAGATTCTTTAAATTTTAAAAAGGTTATATTTCATAAGATTACACACTATTTTTTAAATGTCTACTTTCTAACAATAGAATGTGTACAAATATTCTTAAATTTTATCTATTATCTTTAGATTAAAAAATTTAATGTTTCTAAAATTTGTACACCAAAAATAAATTCGGTAATTTATTTCTGATGCCTATGGCCCTTACCACATTTAGATCTAACCACACAACCCCTTTTGAACACTATTATTGGTATTCTTAATTTCATTTTCTTAATATCATCTTCTAATATTAAAAAAATCTAAGTATTTATACAATGATCTTTAAAAATTAGCCCTTTCCATTACATGCTCTGGTTTTTTAACATAACAAAGTCAAAAATAATTAAGTGAGAAAACAATCCACATACAATACATTTTAAGTACACTGTACCTAGAAATCACTCCTGCTCTCATCTCAAAAGTTAATTGCAACTAATAAAATTTTTTAACTCTTTCTCTTTAACAACACAAGGTTCAATAAGTAAAAACACCTGCTAAATTTTTAAAGGTAACTAACTTTTTTTTACCCTACTCTAACATTTTGCTGAAAAACAACTTGCAAAGAGAGAAAACCCTTAGACAAACTTCTTATATTTCAAAGGAACTTGTAAAAGAGAATCTGCTGACATATTAGACCCCTTTCGCATTACCCAAAAGCTTTTCTTCTAAGAACAATTGTGGTAAAGAGACATTTGGCTCCCAGGAAATTCCCAAAGGGTCAACCATATGCATCCTTCCATGGCACCTTCACAGTGCTGCTTTCTAGATTCATGTCTCAAAAGCAGCTTTCATCATTTACTTGTGTGTCAGTCAATATGATTTATGGACTGCATTCAGCAAAGTCAAAGCATATAGAATGAGAAATATGACTACAATCTGCTAATTTGTTTTGTATTGAGCCATTTAAGAGTCAAAGACCTGATGTCAGACTGAGACCAGCAACACAATTAACCAGTCGGTGACAGATTCATCCATCCTCCCTGCCAGGCTGTGCCAATCAAAGACAGCATGAAGTGACATTTGGTGAAATCAGTAAGAAAACTCATTCTCTAAATAACCTATGTGAGGCCTTGACTGACACTTTTTGAATTTAGTTTGTGGAACACAGCCACTCTTTATCCAATAGTATTTCACTGCAAGCTGTGAAATAAGGCTTTTAATGCCAATCACAGGAACAATAAACCAGAAACCATCAACCTCATTCTAAAAGGAATCAAGAAAATGCTTACGTTTGTATATCAAGTCAAATCTCCAAAATAACTTTCTATTATAGATTAGGCTACAGATACTCTGTATCCTTTGAAATATCATAAAATAACATGTAATAAAAATAAGGTATTTTATTAGATTATGACCAAAACTTTTGGCTCAAAAGTAATGTTTTCATAGAAATGTTGAATACTTATAGGCTAATTTGGTACTTTAAATTTTTGTTTGAAGTTTTCATTTGTCTCACCATTCTCTTATTTCAGCAGAAATTCTTTGTAAGCACTTTTTGGTGTTGCTTTCATTCTCTCAAGTACATGTGCTGTAAAAATGTGTTCTTGAAATCAAACCCATTCTTTCTGTATAGGTCTATTCTTCCTTAATGATCCCAGAAGAGTCCATTTTCCTACATTTATATCCCCACATAAAAAACCAGTTTTTTACAATTAAACTACTTTTTTTACGTAAGTAAAAAAGAAATATATGGATTCAAATATATAGAACACTATTATTCTTTAAATTGATAATAGGTTTTGTTTTTTAAAGTTATGTCACTAATGTAAAAAAAAATTAAAAATAAATAACTAAATAAAATTTGGCCTATTTGAATACAAAACCTAACACTGGTTAAGTAAACTTATTAATTCTGGTCTTGTTTTTTAGTTATTTAAATTAAAGTAGTAAATTTTCATTTTCTACAAATGTGCTGCTTCTTAGTTTGATACATAAAATTGTTATGAGTCTGAGACTGTCTTTTCAGAGGCAAAAGAGGAAAGAGAGCATATTTATGAATTGGTCAGTCTCCTAAAGAACCATAATGTATACCTTTTAAAATATACAAGCTGAAGGATGGAGATCTTTCAGAAAATGTAGAGTTAAGTACTAGAATTAGAAATAAACTCTTAATTGAAAAATAAAATGCCTAGCTGAAGTGTAGACATTTTAAGAGAAATATATTATTCTTTCTTCTGGTTTATATACGAACCACTAAAATTTAACTATGTGAAATTACACCTTGCTCAAATGTAAAAATGTTATCAAATCAGAAAAAATAAAACATTACCATAGAATATGATCATTTCCCCAAGATGATTTCACAAATGTACAAGTATTCCTTTACCTAGAAGATATATTTTAATCCATCTTCTGAGTAAACACTCTATAACATGGAAATGTCTCCAATTCCCAGTAATACAGAATGGGTGAGTTATAAAGGTTTAAATATCAAGATGAATTCCTCTAGAGTTTTAGTGACTTTTAATACTATCTTGAAGACAGGCTGTTGAGGTTATGCCAACAAATTCATAGGTCTCTCAAAATGTACTCACTACAACATCCTCAACATACCTCTTTTCTATTTTTATACTCACTTTCTATCCTGACGTTAGCACATCAGTGAACCATAATCCTCAGAGAGGATTATTAATCCTCCCATCCTTCCCTCTTGTGCTATTTTCCCTCCTTCTAACAATTCCCATTTATAAGAATGTAAAACAATAACACAAATATTTGCTCTTGGAACACATACAGTGGGATGGGGGGCTGCTGGGTAGAATATAAAGTTGAAGCAAACATTTCTCCCAAAGTGAGAAAACTTCAGGACTACCTATAGTACATGGTACATTTTTGCTTCTTTCAAAGTGTATTTGTTATGGTTTAGAGACAAATGTCCCCCCAAAGTATCAAGTATTCAGAAGTGGGGCTTCTGAAAGATGAGTGAATTATGGGGATGGTATAGTTGACTTACTGTTATAAGGCAGGGCCTAAGAAGATCGCTGGATATATGACTTTGAAGGGTTTATTCTTGTCCCTGGCTCGCTACCCTCCCCCTGCTCTTTCTTCCCCTCCACCCCTCTTTCTGGCTGCCCTGGGTTGAGGACCTTTTTCTCCACCATCTCCACCATCCCCTCTCCCAACCTGTTTCTGCCTTGGAGCCAGCTGACTATTAATTATCGACTGAAACTGTGAGCCAAAATAGATTCCTCCTTGAGGTTGCTGTTGGGTATTGTGTCTCAGCAAAGAGAAAGTGACTATGACAGTCCTTATCCCAATCACAGGGCTCATCAAACTTCAGCAGCCTTTTTTTGAACACTCTTTTGAACATGGATTTAGATAGCAGGTTGTATACAAATTTTTAGCTTTCTGGAAGGAATCATTGCTGCTGTCATGGCAGTCCCACAATATCTCAAATTCATCCTAATTTTAATAGGCAGAAAGAGTAAGTTCTTGCAGACATGTATGGCATATCTTTGCAAATTACTCTCCTTTTGCTTTTAAAGAATCAACAGAGGCTTTTAATTTCAATGCTCCATCTACTACACTAACTTCCATAAAACATAGAATGACAACATTATAGCTTTCATAGAATTTCCTGGGTTAACGAAAAGGAAGTGACTAGAAAGTAGTTTGCTGGCTGGGAATGTGGGGCACACCTGTAATCCCAGCACTTGGGAGGCTCAGGCAAGAGGATCACTGCAAGTTTAAGGCTATCCTTGGCTACATAATGAATTCAAGGCCAGCCTGGACTATCCAGCAAGACCCTGTCTCAATTGCCGTAATGAACTTCTTCATATACTTGTATGAACATGCTTCTTTGGTGATACTTTACTCTGCAAAGTCTAATCTCTTAACTTTTTGAATTGCAAGTACTTTTCAGCATCTTGGCCTGTGGCATTTTCTGTTATCGCTACTGACCTGCAAGCATCCTGTAAATACAAATGTGCCATTAGCTCTCTCCAAAATAGTTCCCTACTTACACGGATAAATAAAAGAAAAAAACGGATGTTCTTCAGCACCACCACACCTCACACGGGAAACTTCTAACACCTTTCTCTACCATCTCCTTTTTACTCAGGGATTTGACCTCCCTTTTGTCTTTTCTACTCACAATAAAACATAATTTCAACTTAAACTATCTCTTACCCACATATTTTAGTCCCTTTTCTTTTTCCTTCATTTCAACTTTTGCCCACTTTAACTCGGAGGAGAAAGTATTATATCTCCTACTTTTTTTCTCCCTATCAAACAATAAAGGCTAAAGGAGAAGATATCATTTGAATTCCTTCCTAGGCCTTTGCCATTCCTACCTACAAAAACTCAGGTAATTTTCTAAACATAAATTCTCTGTTGCCATCTGGTAGTAAAACTGCCAGTTCTACACTTTCACTTGATCTTAGTACTGAATCTTCCTGTTCAAGATGGTACTTTGCTCAGAAACCCTGGACTAAAGATCTATTGACTAGTCTATTTCATCTCTAACTCTGGTAGAGTGAAGATGTATAACTGTGTATATGTATGTATGCACACGAGTATAACACATATACATATATTCAGTCTAGACTGAAAAATATTGTTTCAATTATTTCCACTTATATCCCTCTGATCTGTTGCTTATGGGTCAGGTCTTGAATTCTCTATCCAATCCACTGACTCCCTACTAAAAGTTGTTTCCTTCTGGACCAGGGATTTAGCTCAGTGGTACTGCCGCCTGCCTCACAAGTGCAAGGGCCTGAGTTTGATATCTGGTACCAAAAAAAAAAGGTGTTTCCTTCTAAAAACCCTTCTCTTATTACTGTTTCTTCCAATGAAGTCCAAAGGGCAACTAAAATATTTTGTACAATGTCTAATAGCACAATTACCTAAGTATGCTATGGTACATACATATATAAGCCTTATAACTTACAAAATAAATTTCTCACCAAGACTAATCAGAATTTAGCTGAGATACAACTTAATAAATGTCCAAAAGGAATAAAGTTATAAAATAGAAGCATGTTCATTTTCAAATAAGAATTTTTTTTGCAATTTATTTCTTGCAACAAAAAATTGTTTTATAGCATTAACAAAAAGCTTAAGAAAATAAATTCTATTTCAAATAGTAGCCTTTGACTGTTTTAAACTTTTTCATTTATATTTTCTCTCAAAGCTCTTCAACTTTGCAATGATACGATGCTAATGATACACTGCCAATGGTTTGTTTTTGTTGATTTTTGTGTACTTGGAATTAACTCATTATAATAGTAAGGAAATAGGTATCAAAATGTGTCATAGAAATACCAACTTAATATCATAGAAAGAACTGTCCAATACAAGTAACTTTTTTCAAAAAGACTGGACATTTAAGTATCAACCTCTTAAAACTCCTATCACAAATTTATCTAAAACTTATTGTAAAATCTGTTCCTGCCTTCTTAAATAGAGGAAAATTGAGTGTGAGTTTTTGATGGTAGAGTCAGTTTCACTTCTGAATATCACTTCTGTATTTTGAATATATACAGAGTCCACCAAAAAAATGTATATATACTCAGCCATTTGCCATACTAATAAATGTTTGGAAACTAATGGCCACCACTTTAAGGAGTTCTTATAATTGTAGAATCCAAAGGTAACTTGTATTAATCTCATGATGTCTCAATAAATTTAGTATTAAAATATTTACACAAGTTTTTCTTTTCCTGATGTATACATTTTTTGGATATATATATTTCACCAGCAAGAAATGTTAGCTAGCTTAGTAAGTACTAATAATTACTATATTAAAAGAATAAAAAGGCCAAGTGAAACCATAAGGTCCTGTCTCTTTAACAGAATGAAGTATTTGTCCCTAGTGTTGTTGCCACTGAATTTATAGTTGAATCAGAACTATGGTTTTAATTATTGTATTATTCTTTTATGGAGATATGCAAGGAGTAAACATGCAAATTATTTCTAATCAGTATTGATATCACCTTTACTAAACAATGTTCAGAGAGATATTTTTCAAATGTCTGCCAAAGAATAAGACTTCAAACTTTCACTTCAGAGCTACAAAGTATTCCATCTCCAACAAAAACATTTCTTGATTCAAAAAATTTATTTTGGTAGTATACTTTTTATATTCTTTATACAAACAAGAAAATGATGGCTATACAGTCCATTTCTTCACCACTTCTTTCATGTTTACTTCAAAAATGTTTGTCAAGAACTTACTCTGTGTAAGACACTGTGTTAAGTGCTACAGAAGATTCAATGATTAGTATGGTTCTTGATATAAGGGATTAAACTCTAATGGGAAATAAAACAAGTTTTAAAATAATAATTGTTCCGCCTGGTGTGCAAGCACAAGGACCAAAGCTTGATCCCTGGTACCAAAAAAAAACCAACCATAATAATAATGATAATAATTGTTAGGATTGTACAGAAAGAGCATTAGAAAAAGCATAAATACTCTTAGAAGCACATAACAGTAACAACTAGTAGTTTTGAGAATTTATTATATATCAGGAAATTTCCTAAATATGTATACTATTTTACTTAATTTGTACAAAATTTGTGGGGTATATACTCTCACTGATACCATTTTACAGATGAGGAAAGACTACAGAGAGTTTTCTAAAGTACTGCACTTCCACAGATGTACCCTCATATTAATTTATACAATCAAATTCCAGATAATCTTGACTGTTTCAGCAAAACTACTAGTATTGTCTTCAAACTTATGTTTCCATAAATATACCAAGGACACTACCAAAATAATTCAAAGTTAATTTAAATACTGAAGAGAAAAATAAGCCTGCGGGAAGTTCCTAATTTTCTAATTTACATGCTAGCTTTAGCTTGTCCTGCTCATCAAAATGGCTGCATAATCACTGCTATTTTTCTGAGAAGGAATCACCAAAGGCAATCAAATAAAAAAGGAAAATTATTTCAGTAACAGGAGAAGCAGTATTAGAGTAGCAAAAGAAAATGCACTATAAAGCAAGTTGGTTCTGTGTGTTGCTATAATTTAAAGGCATCAATTTACCATATATATGTGATAAAAATTTTATTTTAAAGATTTTTATGAGTTTTCACTTCTGCATTAAATTTTTCTCTAAACTTTTGTCTATCTAATCAAGCTTTCTAGTCAGCATTGAGCTTTATCAGTTTCTAAATATCTGCTGAACAGGCAAATTTAGTAAACACCAGTTGTTTGACAGGGTTCTTTGCTAGAAGAGTATTGCTTCTCAAACTTAAACAAACAATACAGATTTCTAAGCTACAGAGATTTCAATTCAGTTAGATTTAGGGCCAAGCACTAGAATCTAAATAGTGAAAAAGCATTTCTTCCCACAAATGGCTTACTACAGAAAGAAAATTGTAGTAAATATATTTATCATCCTGAAGATGCTTAAAAAGGCTAAGTCATTATGTTCTCACAGTCTGTTAATGTAGCTTAAAATAAATGATTTAAGAAATAATAGCTTACTAAATTATCTTATAAATAATGCTATAAATGTTAATTTCTCCCCTAAGGAGTTAAACAGCAAACCTAAGTAAAACCCAAATCACTAGTCTTAATTTCAATGCATATAAGCCCCACTGAAGTTCTTTACTAATTATGTATCACTGATGTATTCTTTAAAAACATTAAGCATTAATTAAATATTAATTCTTTAAAATAACAAAGATTAACTAAATTAAAATGTCCTTACTTTCTAATTTTTAATTACATAACTTACTTTTAAAATTTCAATAATAAAATATGTAATACTTAAGCACTATTGAATTTTTTTTTAAGAAAAAGATACTGACATAACAAAGTACCCTTTACTGGTGTTCTGTTTGGAAAGCCACACAGGGCAAAGAACAGATTAGGCTGTGGTTGCCAAACAGAATGTAAACATTAATAACTAAAATAAAGATAAAAATAAAACTGTACTAGATGCAAGAAATGATAGCACAAAAGACAGGGAGGCTAATACATTGATGTTACATGGAGAGAATTAAAATAATTCTTTTTTTGTTGCTTTTTAAAAACTAATTCTATTGGTACACTTTGATGTACATAATGATCACATTCATCAGGGTTTGTACCTGTATATGATAGATCTTGATTCTTCTTTTTTCCCCCCACTCCTCCCCCCACCCTTCAAGCCTTCTTCCCTCTCTTATTTACAAAAGCTTTGTTTTCACTCTTCCCTCAATTATTATTTTTCCTTTTCCCTTCCCTCTGTCCCCTCCCTTGTTCTCCTTCCCATTTGAATATTTCCTTCCTACTTTCCAATCTCTATCATCAATTTTGGTCCTTATTTACACTCTGTTTCTCATGCAAGAGAAACAATGCCATGTATAAATACATGTATCTAATTTATTTCACTTAAAAAGTATGGTCTCAAGGTGCATCCACTTTCCTAAAAATGTTTCAAGTTTATCCTTCTTAATAGCAGAGTAGTACTTCATTATATACACATTTTCTTTCTCCATTCATCCATTGATCTTGTTTCTAAGATTTAGCTATTACAAATTGTAGAGCTGTTAAAAACATAGGTGTGCATGTATCATTGTGGTATGATTCTTTTCATTCTTTCGGAAGATACCAAGAAGGGCAACAGTTGGGTCAGATGGAACCTCTAGTTGTAGTTTTTGTGGAATCTCCACACTGATGTCCCTAGTGGTTGCACCAATTTACACTCCCATACACAGTGAAGAAGGGTTCCTTTTCCCCCACAGCCTCACCAGCATGTTATTGGTTAATTTCTTTCTGGAGATGGAATTTCAGTGTTGTTTTAATTTGCATGTCTCAAATGACCAGTGATGTTAAACATTTTTTCATATATTTATTTGCTGTTTGTGCTTCTTCATTGGAGAAGTGTCTATTCATTTCAGATGCCTATTTTTAGATTGGGTCTTTAAATTTGGAGGGTCTGATATTTTGAGTCCTTCATATGCTCTAGATATTAGTCCTTTGTCAGAGGAATAGCTGGTAAAAAAAATTTTTTCATTCTGTGGGTTGTCTCTTCACTCTGTGGGTGGTTAATTTTGCTGTGCAAAAGCTTTTCAACATGATGAATATGATGAGATTACAATTGTTGATTCTTTGTAATATTTCCTGTGTGATTGGGGTTTTGTTTATAAAGTCTGCCTACACCTATGCCTTCAAGAGTTCTACCTATTCTATCTTACAGCAGATTAATGTTTCTGTTTTAATATTTAGACTTTTGATCCATTTCACTTCTAGTTTAGTGCAGGGTGAGAGATCTAGGTTTAATCTTTGGCTTGTGGAAAGCCAGTTTTCCCAGCACCATTGATTAAAGAGGCTCTCTTTCTTGCAGTGAAGGCATTTGGCCCCATTGCTGACAATAAGGTAGTGGGCCTGGGGTTGTTTCTGCATCTTCCCTTCTGATCCATTGGTTGCATCTGGGGGAAGAGCACCCTGCTCTGTTATCTGAGCAGCCCACCAGATCATAACTCAGCCCTCGATAGTGGGCCCGGACTGCACAACCATTTGGAGCTCAGCAGCCAAAGTTGTCAGTTCCTGTAGAAAGGTCCCCTCCTGTCCAGAATCTTTGTTGACCCTGGAGGGCCAGGGTCAAAATATTGGCAGTTGGGCCAGGGGTTTCGCTCAGTGGTGCCGCTGCCTGTCTCGAAAGCGGAAGGTACCAAGTTCGATCCCTGAAGCATTTTACTCCTTCAGCTTCACATGTTTTAGAGCTTCCATGATTGTTCAAAATGACCTTTTCAATGTGAGAGAAAGACAGCCGCCATGTCTCTCCTGCACTTGGAGAAATCCATCCTGAGGGGCTGTGAGGAGCGCGTAGCTCGGGTGTCGGATTCCGAGCCCCTCTCCCTGCGCCGCGTCCTTCGGCTCCGGGGACCCCCCCCCCCACGCCGCCCCGTGGGTCCAGCTCGCTCCTCCGTGGGGCCTGGGGCTTGGGAGGCAGGCAGGGGCAGCCCGAGAAGCAGCCCACGACTGTCCTCGGGCACCAGGCCTGACTGCAGCCCCGTGCTCCCCCACGGTCCAGGATCCACCCGACTGAACGGTCACAGCCATGTCTCCGGGACTGGGGGGGGGGGGCTAAAATAATTCTCTTATAATTTTGTGTTTGAAAGCAAAAAATAGATCTTTCTGGGAAGAAAACATTTAAAATTAAAATAGTAATCAGATTTGTCTACAAACATAATGCCTCTAGAGTAAGCACAGAAGCTTAGACTATGATTAAAGATAAACAATGGAGAGTTTCTTTTAAAAAATCAGACAGGGGTGGGGGTTGGGGGGGATTTAGCTCCGTGGTGCCATGGCACCTGCCTGGAAAGCCCAAGGTTCTGAGTTAGGTCCCAGGTACAGGGAGGGGGATCAGACTGGGCAAATTTATCATGTAAAAATCTTTCATTTACTTCTAAAAAAGTAATCATTTTTTAGTATATACATTTAGAGAAACTGAGTTTAGTATAAACATTTGGATAAACTGAGTTGCTTCTGTGAATAAACACATGTGAAGAAATAAAAAACTCATTGCCATTTACTTATTATATCCCTTAGTGGTTATAAATCAATAAAATATCTTTATTGAAGCAAGCACATGATTAGCATTTATGACAGAAGGAAATGTTAGCTGTTTTTTCCAGAAAGAGACCAATGCTGGAGTCTTTGGGTAATAAGTTCACAGTAAAATGTTAACTCAGTTCCACTGGCAGTCATAGAGAATGACTAGATGTTCGGGATGTGCAAAAATTTATTTTATTTATACTCATATAAATGGAAAATTAATGTCTAATGTTTTAAAAAATTTCTCCTGGTTTTAAATTTTCTGGCTTATATAAAACCTTACCTCAAAATACACACTTAAATCTCATGTCAGAAATGCACAGAAAAAAATGACTTCCAAAATATATCATACAGTTATTATCCTTTGACAGGATAAATTTTGTTTTATTCTCTACACTTAGCTATATTATTATAATTTTTTTTTTTTTGGTACTAGGGACCAAACTTGGGACCTTACGCTTGCGAGGCAGACGGCGGCACCACTGAGCTAGATCCCCAGCCCTTATATTATTATTTTTAAAGGGGTTATTTATACATTTGAAGTAGTGGAGACAGTCAATTTCCAAGGGTATTAACTTAGGAATAAAGTAAGTTTTATTTCACACAACCACATTTCATAACCATTCATTGTAAATACTGCAACATAAGCTAATATAGTTTACAATTAATGTCTTTCATAATTAATATGTAACTTTTAAATGGACATATCATGTAAAGGCATAAAATTGAAAATGAAATCAATTTAAAAATACAGACACAAATATGACAAGAAAAAAGTCGAAAAGCACTATTAAGGGCCTTAAAACTCTAACAGAGTCAAAGAAGACAAAGCTAACATTTATTAATAGTACCAACTTTATCCCATGTACCCTTCCAGGCAAGTTTTCTATATTATCAATTTAATTCATCCTGTGAAAAACCTACAGAAAAAATGGATTATATTCATTTTGTAGAAGGGAAGAGGTTCAGAGAGGTTAAGCTAGATCCTACAGCTAGTAAGTCACAAATCTAAAATTCAAACATAAGTCTTTCTAATTCTAGAACCAATCCTGTGAACCTCCTCACTTCAGCACCTGGGTCCTCAGAAGCAATAAAAGATTAAAGAGTTCTAAATGAGTCATAAAAAGGCAAGTTCCCTTGAGACAGACAACACATTTAACAAGTCAATTTAATATTTGGGGGAATGAAGTAATAATTGTAATTACTATAAACATTGACTATTTAGCTTGATTTAGAAAACATTCTTATGCAGCAGTGATAGGGATGACAAAAACTATTCAGTAAAGCTAATGGTGGAGGTTTTAAGCTGAAAATGTTCAAACGCAGGTTGTTACAGAGTTGGGGAGGTAAGAAAGTTAGCTAACTTTTTCCCAGAAAATCTACTTCCTGTCCAATTTTTCCACTATTGGCCAACATTTGCACTATTTGTAAGAGTAACTCTCGGTTTCACAATTTCCATGGACTTTTAACTTGTCCCATTGCTACTGAACACTGCCACAGTGAAAGACAGGCAGAGGGGCCAGTACTAGATCCATTACTTAACTTCTCAGATCTGTAAGTGGGACAGTTAGTTCTGCTTCAGATGATTGACATGGGACTGAATGTGATTTAAAAATATTTTCTAAATATTCTTTTGAGGGTTGACGAAGTCCAGAATTGGTCCCTCTCTACCTGAGTTCAATAGTAAACTCAAACGAAGAAATCATTTTCATCTTAAAACATGTAAATAAAATGGTGGCTTACATAATGCCATGTTTTGCTTAGAAAAAAATACATTTAGTAAATTTACTTCTGTTCTTTGTAAGAAAACAATCTAGTTGAATATTTTCTACAATTTTAGGGTTTCAAAGTATTAATACACTAGACATAATACAATTACTCTATCAACTATAGTTAAAGTTTGTCATGGTCAATAACTATTTTTGCTTGGAAATTTTGCTTCTAGTCCATCCTCGAGTAAGAATATAATGTTATGGGGGCATTTTTTCTTTTCTTAGTTGTTAACTACTATTTTCTTTTAATTTACTCATGCCCTGTATTTACTGTTGAATTTGTTGAGCTATGCTGTATAAAATTTTATTTCCTTTATGGAAAAACCTACGTCAGATGAC
This sequence comes from Heterocephalus glaber, assembly GCF_000247695.1. The sequence continues at coordinate 4,224,817 of NW_004624737.1, read as the reverse complement.
ATAAAAACCCCAAATGGCCTATGGTAGACTCACTAAAACCAAACAAAATGTTATTATAGACAAGATGAGTGATCTGGCTAGACCAAGGAATCTGTTTCTCAATGTCATCAGGGTATATAAGAAAGTAAGATTTCCCTCCAAGAGGTTAGCCTTCTGAGATGTGGCATTTACTCCAAACATTTCTAACATATAATCTCTCCTAATTTTCTTCCATTTTTCCATTTTCTACAAAATTCCTATCACCTCATACCAACTTATGATATTACAACATAACATTCCAACAGATATTACAACATAAAAACACAACATATGTATGTCTGCATGTATGTGTATTTGTTTATTCTTAAGGACTGCTTTTGGCTGGACGGATGGAGATTTATACTGACAAAGTGAATTCAAATTCATTTTACAATTACTTAGTGCATACTACATAAAAACACTTCTTTAGAAACCAATTAATAAAAAATTTAATTATATTTACAAGTTTCCTTTTTCAATTCAAGGACAGCAGTTAGGAATACATTATTATCTGGTGGGTAAGCTTCTAAAAATTCTTTGGTTCAGGTCCATGATTAAGATCTTTTCAAGCTATTTTTCTCTCTCTCCTTTTTTTTTTTTTTTGGTACCAGAGATCGAACTCAGGACCTTGCGCTTGTGAGGCAGGCAGTGGCACCACTGAGCTAAATCCCTGGCCCTCTCGTTATTTCTTTAGAAACATCTTCCCTCAACTATTACAATGAGCTCTTTGGAGCAACTCCTGATGGAGAAAAAGCAAAAAATGAGGAGTGTAATTTTCTTTTCATTTCAAACAAGGAAGAGGGTTGGTGGCAGTTGTTTGGATTCCAGGTTAAATATTTTATCTTTATGTTCAAACTATAGCTTATATCATAGACTAAAATGGCTGATAAAATTTCTTCCTATTTTATTTGTATAAAACTACTCCACTCCTGTTTTAACAATAGTTCTACTATATCTAGATTCACTAACACAGGAATGTTCGTCCCATCCTTTTGTTTCTGCAGTCTTCACCTGAAGAATTCAATGTTTCAGCCAATTCATATTCAAATGTCCTTGTTCTATCATTTTTGTTGTGTTTGTTTCATCAATAGAAGTTCAAACTGCAGATGCACTATGAATATGTACAACACTCCTATTTTACTTTTCATTTCTTCACTAAAAAATATCCAGTAATTTCTTGGCCTTATCTAATTAGAAAAGCCATTAATTATATTGACTTTCATGAAAACACCTATTAGAGTTTATTTAAATAAATTTTAGGGTTTTGTTTTGGTTTTAGTGGAAGGGGAATTATAGTTATTTTGGTTAAAAAGTAAAATAAATTAAAACCTCTAACAAATTACTAAGTTATGATTCTTTATATCTTAAGTTGATTTATATGGTAGAAATAAAAAGGAAATAATGCAGCTGGGCTTGGTGGCACACGCTTGTAATCCTAGCACTCGGGAGGCTGAGACAGGAAGATCACCCTAAGTTCACGATTGGCCTGGCCTACATAAGTGAGTTCAAGACCAACCTGAACTACACAGCTAAACCTTGTCTCAAAAAAAAGAAAATATGCAAACTAGGAAGCTCATTTAAACAAGGAAACCTCAAACTGAAATTAAATTTTAAAATACACTTTAGTAAGCATTACTTATAATACAATTTTTTGAAATTATACTTACAGGTAAATGAGTAAACACCTGAAAGATGCTTCTCAAAAAGTTAATTAGATCCATTAAATAACCACTAGCTCTTCCATCTGGCTCAGACAATGTCCAGTCATAATCAGCAAGCTGAATAAATTCATCTATTTTTTGATTAAGTTTTGTATATATTTCTCCTTCTGCTGCATGTCGAGCATCCTGATGGGAAAAAATAGCACAAACTATATTACAAAATATATTACAAATAAAACTGCAAAGCAGATAATAAAGCAAGTTTCTTAAATTCTACATTTTAATTTATGTTTTTCTTTGGTCTAATATTTTAGTCATTTATTCAAAGTCCAGGAAAATTGTTGAGGTTTTTTTGCTGGTACTACTCTTTTTATGTGGCTATATATCACATTCTTTCTTTCTTTCCCAACCTTACTACCATCCTTTTTAGCTTTTTGTGTTTGGACAGTTTACTAGATATTAATTCCCAACTTGTTCTCACAACTAATAAGACCAGTAAGAAAAACAGAAATGAGAAAACAAAAGTTATCAAGAACAAAGAAGATCATGCCTGCCCACTAAGTCACTAAGTGAAAGTAAGCTGGACTATCACAGAAAAAATGAAGCACTATCTCCATATCTGTGGGAGGTTCATTCCACAAATTGCTCTCCTTTCATGGATACAGAATTCTAAGACAGCTCAAGTTGCTTGTATTTAATGGTGTAGTAATAGCATATAACCCATACACACCCTCTTATATACTTTAAGCTGCTCTAAATTACTTATAATACCTAACACAATGCAAATGCCACATAGTCATTATTATACTGAATTGCTTAGTGATCAATAACAGGAAAAACTGTCTGTACATGTACAATACAGTTAAAAATTTTTTCCTAAAGATTTTTTTCCCCAAAGATTTTTTATGTGAGGTTGGTTGAGAAATGTAGAAGCCATAGAAAGAACCAACTATATAGTTGCTGATACTTTAAGATGTGGTAGGGGAAGGGAAAAGATAACTCCTCTAAAAAGAAATGACAGAAATGAAGTCAGCAAAAGTAGCAAAATAAGGATCTTCAAATATTTTCTCTTCCATAAAAGCAACAAGAAGACCATTTGAAAAATGGTCAAAATCAACTTTTTCAGAACTCTGGAAATTAATCCAAAACTTCACCAATCCAGGCAGCACTTAATCAAGAAAAACAGCTGAATCTTGGTATAAATATCAGCTAGACAGCATTTTACTCTGTCCTATTTCCATTTCCTGTCCCCCATTCCAGCTGCATGGTATTTTTGAAAATCAGTTATCTTGCAACTGTGGAGAAAACCAGCAGCCTACCAGATGCCAAAGGGGACAGAATAGAGTTGGAGCTTATTCAGAGCTACATTATTATTACTTGACCAATCTGGTGCTTTCCTGGAAGATCCCATCCCTAGAGATCTCTTTTTTTTTTTTTACCTAATCAGGGCTTGTACAATCCAAAATACCTTTTCCCATAGGCATTTGTCAAAAACAATTAAGAGTCAATTTTTATTCTCAGGAGGACACCTAAAGTAGTAGTTAAAAAAAAGAAAAAGAAAAATTGGGAAATTAGATGTCTGTAGGGGACTTTGAAAAGCTCTAACATATTCCTGGAAACCTAGAAAGCTATGTGAAGTGAAGGGCTGTATATATGATCAGAAAAGACCTGAGAAGGCTCTAAGCACTCATTTATGGCTGATCTTTAAATTCTGTGCAATCAGGAAGTTTAAAAACAAGCAAACTTCCTGTCTGAGTGTTTAAGGCATGCCTCAACATGCACACAGAGCCTCTTGGCAAAGACTGGGGGATTTAATGGTTCCAACCTTTTAAGGAAATCTGTGAGTAGTCATTAGCTGAACATTAAGCTAAACAAGCAGAGACTTCAGTGGCCATATGTGACAAAAATACAGATTTTAAGATTTAGTTCACTAGGGGCCGGGGATTTAGCTCAGTGGTTTCGTCGCCTGCTGCACAAGCGCAAGGACTTGAGTTCAACCCCTGGTACAAAAAAACCCACAAAAGATTTAGTTCACTAAAGTCACAAAACAACAAACAGGACAAACAATAAACTCAAGCAATAGGAAAGAATCTGATTCAAAGGTTTCTACACTATATTAATTTATTCATTAGTTTTTGAGACAAGGTCATGATTTTATAGTTCAGCCTGGACTTCAACTCACTATGTGTAACCCAGGAACTCAAGGTGACCCTCCTACCACAGCCTTCTGAGTAGTGGGATTACAAGGATGTGGCACACCACACCTGGCAAAATTTTATCATTTTAAATGTACAAGTTATGCAAACAAATAAGAATACATGACCCTTGTACAGGGAAAACAGTTAATTAATGAAAATGGTTCATGAGGAAGCCCAGATGCTGGACTTAATAGACAAAACTTCAAATAAACTATTTAAAATATGTTCAAAAAACACAAGGAAGTGGCCTCTAAAGGACCAAAAACAAAATTATGAGAACAATGCCTCACCAAATAGAGAACATATACAGAAATTATAAAAATGTACAATAAGTGAATCACATAGGTGAAAGAAATAGAAGACCTGATCAACGATATAAATCAACATATCTACAGAATGTTCTATTCAACAACAGCAAACCACACATTATTCCCAAATAGGATACACTCCAAAACAGAGCATATGTTAGGACATCAAACAAGACTTAAAAGGACTGAAGACATATCAAGCACTTTTTGTGACAGCAATGGAATGGAATAAAATCAGAAATCAAATTCACAACTATGTGGAAATTAAACAACAGATTGTTAAATTTTAAAAAATGATGCAAAGAAGAAATCTCGATAAAAATTTATAAGTACCATGAAATAAATACAAAACCACAGTAATCAACTTACATGCTATATATAACTTCAGCAATATTTTTATGCAAATTCATTACTAGACACACACACACATACATATATTATATATTATAAAAGAACAAAGTCCTAAAATTATTTACCTAAAATTTCACATGAAGAATCTCAAAAAGAAGAGTAATGGCAGGTTCTAACTCAGGCAACAGCACTCTAATAGAATGGTATTAGGGATGTGGATGGAGTGACAAGGTATTGTGGACTTTGGAAACAAAGCAAAAGAATCACATGTACTTGAAAAGGAAGCATCTAGAAAGTGAAAATTAGAAAGATTTCTACGCTTCCCTTAGGATTTTGGGGGCTGAACAAATCTCACAATTCTTTGTAGCACCTTGAAGAGGGTGAACAACTTGCCACCATGGCCACTACAGCTTGAGAGACAGATTTGATTTGATTTGAGTAACAAAGTAATAATTCTGGAAGAGTGAAAACCTATATATACTATTACTGTAAGACAGTCCTAGTAGCACTCACAATTATTATTCATATATTATACTCAAATACAATTTAACTCAATATACAATTTCTATCACAAATCTATGAATAAGAGCACTATAAAGACACTGGAATGAGTAAGACAGTTCCTAACCTCAAGGATTTCACAATCCAAGGAGAGATGCAATATAACAAAACACAAGTAATATTACTTTATAAGTTTTACATAGCATCCCAAGTAAACAAAGGAGAAAATAATTAGAACTTAATTTGATGTTATGCAAAGCTTTGTGGAAGTGATACTATTTGTGTTGGAACTTCAAAAATATCGTAAGAACTCTCACCAGGAATTTTGGTCTCTATGCCTTTAAAACTTTTTCAAAAGAATATCATACAATGGGAAACAGAGCATCCTGGGCAAGAGGAACATGGCAACACTTCTCTAAATAACATTGCAGGTCTTTAAATAAATTCAGTGGCTATAGAGGATTAGCAATGTTAGAATAAGACCAACAGCAAAATAAAGATTCTTTAAAAAAAAATAATAAAGCTTTGGGGATGTGGAATCAAGACACTTGGAAAACACCACCTTGGTGAAGAAAAAATTATTAGATCTCTGAAAACTGGGAGGGAGCTGACAGGAAAACTACAAACTACACAGAAGCTGGAGAATGGAGTACAACACAGAGAAAAGGATGAAATAGTCTGAAAAACTAACTCTGGCGACTGGGTAGGGAGACCTGTCTCTGCTAACACAAAGTAAGCCTGGAGAGGGTCAGCAGTTCCAGTTACAAACAACAGATCAAACTGGCAATGCTAGCCCTCCAAAAACCCCATAGTATCGTAAACTGCTAAAACAGCATGGGATTTTACACTTAAAGTGACTCCTTCTACATGGCAGGCTAAAGTTACAGAAGAAATAACAGTGTGGAACTTGCCATATTTGAGAACATTTAATTGGGAGCCATTTTGCAAAGAGGTTAAGACTGAGCTACAAAACAACTACACTTCCTGGTTCTGGGATCACCTTACCAACACAGACTGGTGGGAGATGGTCACATAAGGCAGTCACAGAGAGGGCACAAACCAGACATAGACCCCCCGAGAACTTTAAACTCAGGCCAAGAAGGACACAGGGGTCCCTCATTCCAAGGTGAGAAGTCTGATTTGTCATGAGCAGCTTTTGGAAGGGGCTGGGTCTGAAAGAATTATCATTAAGTTGAGTAACCCCTGCAGGGTTGCGGGGGGAACATCAAATGCAGAGCTCTGAGGTCTGTTTTCCTTATCCACCAATGTTATCAGAGATATGCCTCAGCTTGGACTGTTGCCTCAACCTAGGGTGCATGGGCACAGGAACATCTGGAGTGGAACTGGGGGCAACTCCCAAAACCACAGGTTATAAAGCTAGGTGGAGAAATCCACACCTTAAGGTGCACAGACGGATATGGAAACTGAGAGTGGCTGGGGTGACAGCCATTCTTACTGGACTAAGATGGAATCTAAGTTGTTTTTATTTGTATTTCTCTAATGACAAAAGATGCTGAAGATATTTTCATGTGTTTATTGGCCATTTGTACTTCTTTTGAGAACTATCTATTTATTTTAGTAGTTAATTTTTTGATTGGGTATTTTATTTTGTGGGGTGTAATTTTTTGAGTTCTTCATATAGTTTAGATATTAGTCCTCTATCCAAGGAATAGCTGGCAAAATTTTTCTCCCATTGTAAGTTGTCTCTTCAGTCTGTTGGTCGTTTCCTTTGCGGTGCAGAAGCTTTTTAATTGGGTATTATCCCATTTTCTGATCGTTGTGTTATATCGTGTACAATTGGGGCTCTGTTCATAAAGACCTTGCCTATTTCAAGAGTTTTACCTATTTTATCTTCCAGCAGATTCAGTGTTTCTGTTTTAATATCTAGATCTTTGATCTGTACTGATTTAAACTTAGGATAGAGTGAAAGATACAGATCTAGATTCATTCTTCCACCTGTGAATAACCAGTTTTGACAGCACCATTTGTGAAAGAGGCTATCTTTTCTCTGGCATATTTTTTTGGCACCTTTGTCAAATATCAGAAAGTTGAATGTGCCTGGAGCTGTTTCCACATTTTCTATTCTCTTTCACTGATGCACAATGTCTTGTTTTTGTGCCAGGTCTATGTTTGTTATTTTGTTTTTTAAACCACTGAAGCCTTGCAAAATCACTTGAAATCTGGGATTGTGATGCCTCCTGCTTTGCTCTTGTTGCTCAGGATTACTTTTGCTGGATTACTTTTACTTTGGTTCCATATAAATTTTAGGATTTTTTTTTTAGTTCTATTAAGAGTTCTCTTGGTATTAGAGTTGCATTAAATTTATATACCATTTTTGGTAATCGATCATTTTGACAATGGCTCTGCCTATATAGAACCAGGGAATATCTTTCTGTTTTCTAATGTTCTCTTCAATAATCTCTTCCTTTGAGGTCCCATACTTTTCATTACACAAGTCTTTCACTTCTTGGGTAATTTCTGGGTATTTTCTTTAAACTACTGTGAATTTTGAAATACATTTTGACTTCAGTACATGGTGAGATACACGGGTCTAGATAGGCTCAATCTTCTGCATGTGGTTATCAAATTTTCCCACCACCATTTATTAAATAGGCTGTCTTTCCTCCAGCATGTTTTTGGGCCCATTGTCAAAGCTCACACAGCTGTGTGCACCTGGGGTTGTTTCTACTTCCTCTACTCTGTTCCACTAGTCCACATATCTGTTTCTGTGCCAGTACCATGCTGTTTTAATCACAATAGCTTTATAGTAGCTCACATAACTTCAAGTCTGGGATTGGGTTGCCATCTGCTTTACTTTTGTTACTTAGGCCTGTTGTTATTATGGGTCTTTTCGAGTTACAACTGAATTTTAGAATTGTTTTCTCTAGATCTGTGAGAAATACCTTTGGTATTTTGATTGGGATTGCATTAAAGCTGTATATCAGTTTTAGAGGTATGTACAGCCTTTCTGATTATATTGGTTCTGCCTATCCAGAAACAGAATATCTTTCCATTTTCTGAAGTCCTTCTTGATTTCCTTTTTCAGAGTGATATACTTTTCATCGTACAGGTCTTTCACAGCCTTGGTTAGCTTGAATGCTAAGTATTTAATTTTTCTTGGTGCAATTATGAACAGTATTATTTTCAGATAATGAATGATATTCTTTTTCAGTGAATTCAATGCTTAGTGTTTAGGATTGCTATTGATTTTTGTGTGTTTACTTTGTATCCTGGTACACTGTTGCCTTTGATTATTAATTCTAAGAATCTTTTGGTGAAGTTATTTGGGTCTTGTAAGTAAGGAATTATGTCATTTGCAAATAACAATGCTTTGACTTTGTCCTTTACTATACATATTCCTTCTTTCTCTTCCCTGACTGATCTGGCTAATGTTTCAAGGAATATGTTGAACAGGAGTGGTATTAATGGTCAGCCTTGTTTTGTTCTTGATTTTAGAGGAAAGCTTTCAGTTTTTCCCCATTTAATATGATGCTGGCAGAAGGTTGGTCATAAATAGCTTTTATTGGACTGAGATAAAGTCAATCTGTACCTACTTTCTTCAGAGTTTTATCATGAATGGATGTTGGATTTTGTCAAAGGCTTTTCCTGCATCTACTAAGATGACCATGTGATCTCTCTTCTTGGTTCTATTTATGTGATAAATTAAATTTATTGGTTTGCATGTGTTGAATCTTATTGATGATTTGTTGCATTCTGTTTGCCAGTACCTTGTTATGAATTTCTGTAACTATGTTCATCAGACAGACTGGCTTGTAGTTCTCTTTTTTGGTTAGATTCTTGTCTAGTTTAGAGATGAGGATAATGTTAGCTTTGGAGAGTGATTCTGGAAGTACTCCTTCCCTCTCAATTTCATTAAAGAATTTGAAGAGTAATGGTGTTAGATCTTCCCTGAAGTTGTTGCAGAATCTCCTGGATTTCTTTTTGGAACTTTTTATGGACTCCCATTCTTTTCTAAGCTGCACACTCATATTTTGAATCTCTTTCATTAGCTCCATTAGATTTTTATCAGTGTCTTCTCTAGACTCCCTGATCATGTTTCATTATGGTCATTATCTGCTTAGTTACTCTATATTTTCTTTAAATTCACCCAAGATCTTATTGAACTGTTTTACTTCCATTGATATCTTTCTAGATATTTCTTTTGTGTGGCTTATGATTTCCTCCCCCTTGATCCCCCCCTGAACTGGTTTTGGTAGAAATGGGAGTGTTTGGAGGCATTTTTGTTGCCTTGTCTTTTCATATTTCTATTTTTTGCAGTTGTTTTGATTTGTTTTTTCTTGTGCTGGGGTTTGTGGCTCCTTTGGCCCAGGGCCCATTTCTTCAGAGTGAGCCACAGTATTGTTTATGACTCCCTGGCAATCCAGATACTGGTATACAGAGAAAGATAATTCTCAGCAACAACTATGTCACCTTGGTTATAGTACTTAAGTCAGCAACTACAATGCCGTCAAATATCAAATGGATACTGACAAGCTCAAGAATCATTCATGAACTGCCCTTAACCACAGCAAAAAGGTCTGTGATTTTAGGGAAGACGCCTATGTCTCCCAGATATTTAACTACAGTAATTCAGTCTTCCTGGTCTGAGCCTGAGACTTCCAGGGATCCCAGGAGATCCCTGTTTACCACCACCTCTTCTCCAAGCCTGTCTCCCAATCTGTCTCTGTGCTAGGGTAACACCTCAGTCCTGGAGTGAAACCCTCGTTCTGGGTGTTGGTCCTGTCCTCAGTCAGGTCGGTCTTTGGGTTATTACCTCTGCTGCCCAATGCTGTAGAGAACCCAGGAACAGAGCTTCTTATGATTTGGTAGTTTGACTGGTCACTTCCTCTCCTACATGGTTCATGCAAAGTCTAGGCCAGCAACAGAGGCAGGGGGTGGGGGCATATGCAGCCTTTCTCCTCCTGCTCCCAACACAAAGCACAGGAGACCTGGGCTAGAGGCAGCAACACAGGTGTGGGGCATGCAGGTCTCCTCTCCTCCTGCCTCCAATGCAAGTCAGGCAGGGCCAAGCTTCTGTTGTTGGATGAAACACTCTATAGGGATCTATGAAGTCCATTTGTTCAACAGTGTTGTTTATTTCTGATACTTCTTTGCTGATGTTTTTGTCTTGTTGATCTGTATAACTGTGAGAATAGGATAGTAAAGTCCTTGATATTGATATCTATCCATCCTTTCATATCCAGTAGTTTTTCTGTTTTTGTTTGTTTGTTTGTTTGGGGGTTTTTTTGGTTCCGGGGATTGAACTCAGGACCTTGTGCTTGCAAGGCAGGCGACGGCACTACTGAGCTAAATCCCCAGCGCATTTTTGTTTTATGAAGTTTAGTGTGCTGACATTTGGTTGCATAAATACTTACCATCATTATTCTTCCTGTTTAATCATTCCCTTTACCACTATTTAGTGGCCATCTTTATCTCTTTAGATCAGTTTTGGCTCGAGGTTTGCTGTGTCTAAAAATAAGATAACAACTTCTACTTGCTTTCAGGCTTCATTTGCGTGGAGTATCATTTCCCATCTTTCATTTTCAGTCTATGTGCTTCCTTATGGATGAGGCATGTCTCTTGTAGGAACATACAGTACTGTTAAATTTTTCTTTTTATCTAATCTGTCAGTCTGTGTCTCTTGATTGGGAAATTAACAATCACTTAAATTGAGAGTTATTACTGTAAGTTATTTACTAGATCTTGTTATTATATTATTTTTCCAGTGCTCATTCCTGTAGTTTTTTTCCTTTTAACTACTCTCCCAGTTAGATGTACACTTTCCTTTGGCTTCTTTATCCTCATGGATTCTTTGTCTCTATTTAGGTTCTCTTAACATGTTCCTCAATCCAACAGGAAGAGATGACAATCATAAATAGTTATGCACCAAACACTAGTGCACCCAACTATATAAAACAAATACTAACGGGCATGAAAAGTCATATATGCACTAATACAACTGCAGTGGGGGACCTCAACACCCCACTGTCACAAATACATAGATCAACTAGACAAAAAATAACTAATGAAATACTAGAACTCAATCACACTCTTGAACAAATGAACTAAACAGATGTTTACAGTGTTCCACCCCACAAAATCAGAATACACATTCTTTTCAGCTGCACATGGGTCATTCTCCAAAATAGACCACATACTCACTCAT
>NW_004624737.1:4197037-4207253 GCF_000247695.1 Heterocephalus glaber | reverse complement strand
AATAGGAAGAAAAGGTCCAAAGGGGTAGGAGAAGTGGGAGGGGTAGGGGAAAGGAAAGAAGGGAAAGGAAAAATTATGAGAAATGGAAAAAATGGAAACAAAGTCTTTATAAATAGGGAAGGGTGGAGGGGTGAAGGGAGTGCAGGAATGGGCAAAAAATAAGAACCAAGATACATCATGTAAAGGTACAAATTCCCAATGAGAAATGTAAATGTATTGTATACCGAAAATATACCAAGAAAAGAATTTTAAAAAAACCAAAACAAAACCATGTTCCTGCCAACTTGAAACACTGTTGGTACATGTGTGACTGCTCCGTCAGATGGCGTGTATGACTGGTAGTAAAAATGGATCTAAGCACTTTTATCAATCTTTTTACTAATAAAATTAATAAAAAGTCTATATAGTCTAATCTAGTTAGTTGCTTGAATTTAAATAAGTACTGCCCAAACATAAATATTAATGAATACTATTCATACTTATTAAAAAGTATTTTAATAATCAATGGATTTCATTAAATTAAAATAATTTATATTCATAGTTTATCAGTAATTCTCTAAATTTTAACATGGAAATCTTACAAGTATCCCTTTGCTGGCATACATAATATGCATTTACAATTGTTGTACCACAAATTAGCTATAGTACAGTTTTGTTAATACCATTTTAATGTTTTCCTTAAGGAACTGTAATATAAGATCTAGTCTGCTAAATCTATGTCTTTCTTCCCATTATTGTAATCAAAAACTCCCTGAGAAGCAATAGAAGCCACCCAATGGGACAGTCATGCATGTACTACCAGTGGTTCAAGCCAGTGGAAACAACTGAAACAAATTGAAACCACCAGGATATAAGACATATGGATTACATCCCTGTTGTGAATGTATTAAGTATTTTTTGCGATACTAGTTCAGTGGTCAGGATTTTTCTGTCATGGAAAGTCTTTACTTTGTCAATTTTGAAGGCTAATTTTGCAGAATACAGAAGTCCGGATTTACAATTGTGTTCTTGTAGCACTTGAAAAACTTCCCTTCAAGCTCGTCTGGCCTTTGAAGTTTGTGCTGAGAAATTCACTGTTATCCTGATAAACTTCCCATTATAGGTTCCTTGCTATTTTTCTCTGATGGCTTTTAGTATTCACTTTGTGCTGAATTTCTGAAATTTTAATTATGATATGAAGAGGTGCTTTTTTGGTCAAGAGTACTTGGGATTCTATATGCTTCTTATATATGAATATCGAATTTTTTCACTAGATATAGAAAATTTTCTGCTATAATTTCAGTGAGAATTTTTTATAACTTTTAAGTTATCTTCTAATTTTTCTTTCTTTCCTATCACTCTAAAGTAGGTTGTTCGTGTGTGTGTATGTGTGTGTGTCTGTGTGTGTGTTTCGCATCATCTAGCAGTAGTTGGATCCAGCTATGGTTCTTGTCATCTCTAGAGTATCATTAAGTACACGATCTACTATACCAACTTTGTCTTTAATTTCTGACACTCTGCCCTCACATTTATCAAATCTTCTACCCATGCTTTTCATGAAATTTTTCCTATATTGTGCTTCTGCTTGGTCTTTTTTTATACTTTCCCTTTACCAAAATGTTCATTCATGTCCTGTATTGTATTGTTTAACTTTGTTTCTTCCTTAAAATCCTGGAACATTCTATTAGTAAATTCCTTTATCTGTTTAATTAAATCCTCCTTGAGTTCATTAAACATCACTTGCTTATATCTTTCTTCTTTTATGTCTTGAAACATTTTGACCTTTTTTGTTGTTGTTCTTTGTAGCTTCCTCTACTTCAGTATTTCTGAGGTCTGTTAATGGTTTTTGAAGACATTTTGTTGCCTTATATTCTCATGTCCCTATTTTTTTTGTGCTGCCAGCTGAAGATCAGTTAGTATAGAAAAGCTGTTAGTGTAATGAAACTGTCATTACTGTAGACACCTCTTTAGTCAGCTTCTGTCTTGCTGGGATGTGTCCTTGTGGTTGGTTATGTTTTGGTATTTATAGCCCTCTTCAGCCTACTCAATTTAACAGTCAGTCCCAGTCATCAGCTTGGGCAAATTCCAAGGCATCCTCATATCTAATCCAGAGAGTCTCAAGCTGACTCCATTGCTCTCAAGCTCTTCTGTACCACAGCCTACATAGCACCACCAAGAAGGATATTTCTTTTTTGGTATGGTAAGATTTTTACCCTGGTGGAGAGGCAAGGAGGGCCTGGCAGTCTCAGCAAACCCAGAAGGCAAGGATGATTGTGGTGGTACACTGGTCAACCTCTGGTGCTAACTGTGATCACTACCCTTGGTCAACACAGAGCCATACCAATGCCTCAGGGCTCTGCAGAAGCCTGAAGAGGAGATTGCCCCATTTTTTAAAATCTATGAAATAATATCTCATAGAATATTTCACAAGTTTCTATAATTAATTAAAAGTATCTAAGACTACTTGGCACCCTGAAGGGGTGCAACAAATGATTAGTTTCCTTATACCTTCTAGTGTTAGGTACCTGATAACACTCAATGTTTCCTTAGTGAACTGTAGTGAAATGATTAATATATCAGAATTTTAAGCCTTCTAAATCACCCAAGTTAGTTTAACTTGCTCAAGTTATCTGCTCACAAGGGAGAAAAAATGTGCATTAAATATTCACAGGATGATTTTTTGAAATATGAAATGCTACCAACTAGACAAGGGAATCATGTTTAATATGTATTAGTCCCCATAGTAATACATGAGATGAGTAATACACTCTTAATCCTTCCTAATAACATTTGGGAGAGGTAATTAAGAAGGCAAATGCTTGTGACCTACATACATACACCATAACATACCTTAAACCACTTGTAGATCAATTTTTTGAAGCAATATAAAAATGTTTATCATTTTGTGTTTGTGCCAATGTTCATAATCTACCCTTCTTTCATTTCTCACTATCTTTACTGAATCTAAGCAGATTAAGATAGGTCACTAAAGAAATGAAGTTAGAGAGCAGTTCCAGAAGGCAACTGAAGAAGAGAGGAAAGGGTATTTAAAATTTTAACAAGTTTATTAATGTTTTCCACAGAATATAACAGCAAGCAAATAAACCTAAAATCTAATTCAGGAAGTCAGTGGCTATGCTACATAAAAGAAAGATTTCAAGACTTCCAGGGTAAAATGGTGGAATACAAGTATCCTCTGTGTGAATCTGTTAGTAAGAAGAGTTAAAGTTATAAAACAGAAATTATTTTACTCTTTATGTGTGTGTGTGCGCGTGTGTATGGTGTTTTTCCATATAAGAAAAACCATGCAATATTTAAGTTCATGTGTCTGATTTATTTCACTTAACATTATGATCTCAAATTGCAGCCACCTACAAATGCCTCAGGTTTAGCTTTCTTTACAGCAACATACTATTTCATTGGATATAAATACCACATTTTCCTTATCCATTTATATGTTGATGGATGTATATTCTGTTTCTAAGATCTAGCTATTATAAATAGAAATATGCTGCTATAAACACAGGTATGCATGCATGTACCCTCTAATATGCTGATTTTTTTTTTTTTTTGGTACTGGGGATAGAACTCAGGACCTTGTGCTTGCGAGGCAGGTGGCGGCACCACTGAGCTAAATCCCCGGCCCTGTAACATGCTGATTTTAACTCTTTTGGGAAGATAGCTGGGTCAAATGCAATTTCTCATTTTTAGCTTTTTGAGGAATCTCTCACTGATTTCCATAAAAAGCAAAATAGAAGAGAAACAGGAAGTACGAATAAGTTAAAAAAACTCCCTCAAATTACATATTCTGTTGTTCTAAAAATATTTCAATATATATGCTAATCTGCTTCATTTATACTACTAGTTTGTCTTAGTTCATTGAAGAGAAAGTTATGTTATTATATTTGTTTCTTTTTTGTAAGAATCTTTGATTTATGTCATACTAAGTAACTGCTTTGAAGATAACAATACAGTATATTAACTTGTTATTCTCTTATTATTTGGTTATAAAATTTTATTTTTTCATAAAATAAAGTAAATTCAAACAAAAAACAGAAAAGAAAAACTATATTCTGAGGAGAGAGAGAAGGAGAGCTCCAAGAATCACAAAAAAGGTAACAGGAAAGGTAAAAAGCATGGTGAAAAAGAAAGGCAACACAGGAAAAAAAAAGTATGAGACAACCTACAATGCCAATAGAGTAAGAGACTCACCTTGGGAAGCACAAAGTAAACCTGGAGAGGGCTGGTAGCCAGTGATAAATAACAGACCTGCATTCCTAGCCACAAAAGAAACCCGTGGTTATTACAAGCTATATATTCAATGTGAGGAGTTACTCTAAAAGTGATTCCTCTCCCATGGCAGGCTAGCTTTGTGGAAGAAACCCAAAGCAGGACTAGCCATATCTATCTTGTAATGGTAAAACCAGGGGCCATCTTAAGAAGAGGATTATTGTTTGAGACTGTGCTACTCACAGGATCAGAGTTCATATTACTTCCACACTTCAGGGTCCCTGGAGCATGCCCCACTGCAATGACTGGGTGAGAGACAGTAGTGGAAAGGGTAAGGATTAGTCATAGATCTCCTTAGAGAAGTTTAATCAGTGAGGAGCTTAGGCTGTCAGGGCATTGTGGTCAGTAGCACCATCCTCTGTAGTAGTCAGACCTGTCGCTGTGTAGTTTTCTGAGTTGCCTGGGTCTGAAGGAGCCAGTATCAAGCCTAGCAGGTTACTTGGACCCCCTTCCCATACACTGCCTCCTTCCAGAATAGCAAATAGTGGTCTGCTTGCTTTCCACACTCTCCAGTGATATTCCAATGCTCCCAAGCCCACAGACAGGAGGACCTCTGGAGAAAATAGAGTACCTCACCAGCCTACAAGCTGTAGAACTAGTTGGGGATAGCAGTAGCTCCAAGAGTACAGGAAAAAGAAAGAAAGAAAGAAAGAAAATAAACAAAAAAAAAGTCTACAGCCCTCTAGATGGATAGAGTACTGAGACAGACTATCCATTGACTGATCTCGCCAGAAAGGCAGGGAAGGACTCAGCATTCACAGAGCTTCAACTGGTTGGTTAAGGATGAGTAAAGAGAAAATATAAGAGGCTCCAGGTATGACTCTCTATCGCTATCCCACAGAAGGTGAGTCCAATACTAGAGGTCCAGGAAAGAAGCATTACTGATCCAAACAACTCAGCTTGGATGATTCTTTTGGTCTCATTTTTCTATTTTATTCTTTTTCTTTTTCTCTTAAATTTCTTTTTTATTTACTTGTTTTTCCTGTATGTTTATTGAATTGTATTTACTATTTTTATCCCTTAATTGGATTTTTTACCTTCTTTTTTCCTGTTACTCTTATCTAACTGTAGATACTCTTTTTATTTAGATTTTTTTATCTTCACTCTTTTCTCCTCTTATCTAAGCTTCATTTTCTTTTTTAAAAGTCTTGCTTCAAGCTGGGTATGGTGGCACATGCCTGTGATCCCCGCCACTCAGAAGGCCTAGAAAGAATTGCCACAAGTTTGAGGCCACCCTGGGCTACAAAATGAGTTTAAGGCCAGCCTGAACTACTTAAGGCAACCTTGTTTCAAAAACCCAAACAGAAAAAGAAAAAAACTTTAAATCTTGCTGCTTCTTTCATTATCCTCCTTCCCCACCCCTCCATTTTATTGTACTTTTAAATTTACTCATTTTTACCCTTTTAATTTACTCTACATTATTACTGATGCTCTCTTTTCTGCTGTTAATGATGGTATAGCTTTTGCTTTTAAATTGGCTTTTACTGTATTTCAATACCTGGTTTGTCTTTGTGTCATAATCATAACATCAGGCTGTTTTCTCCTTTCATGTCCTCAAAAGAAAACTGGTCTCTAACAAGGCCCTCAATTTAAAAGTGGAAGAAATTCCATCCTAACAGATACAAAAATCTCAAATGAAAATATAAGAAGTAAAAAAACAAGGCAGCATGATTCCTTCAAAAGTCCATAACTTATCAGTAACTGAATATAAAGATAGCACAGAAAGAACAAAAGTTTGAATTTAGATATTATAGTGGATAAAATCCCACAGAAAGAATTTAAAAGACTGATTTTTAAAATCAATTTTTTAAAATGATCAATGATTTCAAAGACAAAATAAATAAAGAGCTGAATGGATTAAGGAAGACAACTCAGGATATGAAGGAACAAAGGGACAGAGATTCTGAAGAAGAGTCAAACAGAAATCTTTGAAATGGAGACCTCAACGAGTAAAAAAAAATTCAGGAAAGCATCACCAAACAGAAAACAGAATTTTAGGGCTTAAAGACAAAGTTGATAAATTATCATACTCAGAAATAAAAGAAAAAGGGCCAAGGATTTAGCTCAGTGGTTTCGCTGCCTGCTGTGCAAGCGCAAGGACCCGAGTTCAATCCTCAGTACCAAAAAAAAAAAAAAGAAATAAAAGAAAAAAAAAAGGTATAAACAAAATACCAAAAACTCTAGGATAAAGTTAAAAGATCCAACTTACAAATGTTTGGTATAGAAGAGATCATGTAACTAAAAGCAAAGAAAATCTATTCAGTAAAATAATAGTAAAAAACTTCCCAAATCTTGGGAAAAATTATGAATATCCAAGTACAGAAGGCATTACACCAAACAGGGATGACCAGAAAAAACCTCTCCACATCATATCATAATTAAAGTGCCAAGAATACAGAATAAGGGAAGAATATTAAAAGCTACAAGACAGAAATTCCAAGTCACTTAAAAAGGCAAATCCATTACAATAACTGCAGATTTCTCTACAGAAATACTGACAGCCAGGAGGGTATGAAATAATATAATTCAAGCCCTGAAAGAAAATCACTACTTATCTACATTATTATATATCCAGTGAAGCTATCATTAAGAATTGAAAGAGAAGGGGCCGGGGACTTAGCTCAGTCGTTCTCCCACCTGCCTCGCAAGCACAAGGACCCGAGTTTGATCCCTGGTACCAAAAAAAAAAAAAAAAAAAAGAGAAATAAAGACCTTCCAAGATAAGTACAAACTAAAGGAATTCATGACCACTATGGCAGTACTGAAGAACAAACATACTTAAAGGAATACTACAGAGGGAAGAAGAAGAATATATAAGCAAATAAGAATTAGGGAAGAATCAAACACTAGAAAAACAAAACAAAATGAGAAATTAGTACGTACACTTCTACAATAACTCAGAATGTAAATGGTCTGAATTCTCCAATTAAAAGGCACAGACTAGCAGAATGGATTAAAAAACAAGACCCAATTGCTGCCACCTGCCTCCCAAGTGCAAGGTCCCAAGTTGGATCCCCACTACCAAAAAAAAGATCCCAATCCTTTGCTGCCTGCAAAAAACACACCTCACCAGAAAAGACATGCAGACTGAAAGTGAAAGGATGGTAAAGGATATTCCATGCAAATGGAACTCTGACAGTAAACAGGAGTAGCTACAAGTATATCCCACAAAGCAAACTTCAAGACAAAATTAGATGAGACAAAGAAGGCCACTACGTCCTGGTAAAGGGAACAATTATCATGAAGATGTAATAAATGTAAATATACATAAACTGAACATCAGTTTATCCAATTTTATAAAACAAACACTACTCATCATAAATGGATACACAGGCCCCAATAATAATGGGTGGCTTCAATACTCCACTCTCACCAATAGATAAATCATCCAGTTTTTAAAAAATCAACAAACATCAGAGTTATATAGTGGTACCTCAATTAAAACACTTAATTCGTTCCATGATTCTAGAAAAGACAGTCACATTCATGTTTGTGCAGGAAAGATGGCTGCGGTCATGTTCATCACCTGGTGCAGAGTTCACAAACAAAAACAAAATTTTGCCAAATGCTTCTGTTGACAAAGTGTTCATGAACTGAGGTACCACTGTATTATACTATAGATCAAATGGATTTAACAGATACCTACATTTTTTCCAGTAACTGCAAAATACACATTCTTTCAGCTCACAGAACGTTCCCCAAAATAGATCATATTCTAGGCCATAAAGTCTTAACAAATATAAAAAATTGAAATATTTTCTTGTATCTTATCAGACCATAATGGAATTAAACTAGAAATGACCCACAAGAGAAACTACAGAAGCTATACAAACACATGGAGATTAATTCACTTTTGAATGATTAGTGTGTCATTGAAGAAATCAAAAGGGAAATTTTAAAATTCCTCTCTTGTACTGAATTTTGAAAGTAAGAGTATTTTGCTATGTTCATTCTATATTTACTGTTATTTTCTGTCAAGCGTCTTATGCACATATAATTCCTACCAAATAAAGCCAGAAATAATCTCTTTAAATTTTTTAGATTTAAAATTCACTGTATTTTCAAATCACATCTCATAAATGCTACACACTGCAATCAAGAAACCTAGGATGCTAAAAAAAAAATTGCTTTGCTAAATTAAGAAGCATCTATTTTAACACGTTCCTGCCAGCTTCTACCACCAGCGGTATATGCACAACTGTCCCCTTTTGGTAGCTTGTACCACCCAATGAGAACATTCTATGCTGCCCAATGGGATAGTCATGCATGTACTACATTCAGAGCCACCCAGAAGTAAGACATACAAATCATGCCCCCATCATAAACGTATTATAACAATTCATTTAAACTAGGCTTAGTTCTCTTGCTTTCCTGTATTTCATATTTTCAAAGTCTGGATAAGTGTTAACATTAAATTAGTTCAATGCTGAACTGTGAAATATTAATGAAAATTCAGCTTCACTGATTTAGCATTACCACTTGTTGTCAAAACATGAACAAAACATAGTATATTGTAGAAAATCAATATATTTTCTCTGTTTTAATAAGATATTTAAGATACTGAAAAAGAACTGACATTTATCTGCTCGTTGTGGGCAGTGATTATCTCTGAATCTCAGTGTTTAAGAATAAAGTGGAATCCTACATATAATAAAAATTATCTTTAATTTTTAAAAGTTTGCTTATAGTAAATGAAATGAAATTTTTGGTCAGATTTTTATATACCTTAAAAGTAGAAAGTCCATAAAGTCTTGTAGTATGAACAGTTTCTTGAGAAATATTTGTAATATTAGTGATAAAGTCCTCAAGGTATTTACAAGCTTGTTCCAGGTGAGTTGTGTTTATGATGATTTGCACTAGCTAGAAAACACAAAATATACCCAGTAAAATAAAAGTTACACATATGCAACATTTCTTGATTTTTTTTAAAAAACAGGATTGCTTCTAGCAACTATACCACTTCTGTATAATTACAGCAATACAGGATATAAGTGATTAACTGATTTCAAAAATCTGCTGTAAATACTGCTTACAAATAGTAACATTATTAACATATATATGAATACACAAAGAATACTATTTTAGTGTAACTTTAGTAATAATTCTTTAGTGTAAATTTTCATATGTTATATATTTAACAAGTAAAAAATGAGGATTTTGGCTCCCCAAATAAAGTGTAGCAACCAGAATTTCAAATACATATATTCGTATCTTCAACTATCTACTTCCCATGTTAAATTCCTTCCCACCACACTTCTTGAATCTGCATCAGTGATTAAATTCTCTAAAACTCTGCTTATAGTACGAACTTAGTTTTATAGGACGGTGTTCAGCAATAACTTAAAATAATTTTTCACATACTAAAATGTATGGCTATTACAAAAATAATTTTATAGAATGATGTTCAGCAATAACTTGTAATAACTTTTTCATATAATAAAACAATTGGCTCTTTGTCTTCTTAACCTACCTCTGTCAAACCTATATGTGGTTTTTTAATAAGGTTCAGTAAACAGATACTCAAAGTTCTCGTCAGCAGCAGATTCGTTGATTTTCTAAGCATATCATCTATTTCAGTTGAACTAAAAACAAAGATTAATATTATTAAAGTTTTCAAGGGCACAATTAATATTCTAAGTAATTTAATATAATTTATAAAGTAAGTTGCTCTTAGTTATTTTATATCTTTAAATTGTAATTAATTCATACTAAATCATAAACTTCAATTTAGTTTTTAAAAGGGTACATTTTCAATAAAGTAGAATGTTCATTTGTAGGATATTTAAATGTATTCAATCAATCACTACAGAAAAACCTCATGAGGTACTTAGTATAAGGAAACAAAGCTATTCTTAAATTATTGACTTCATTGTAGGACAGTCACTTTGCAAGATACTTCATATACAATTAAAGCTAAAAATTATTTTAAAATATAAATTGATATAAT
>NW_004624737.1:4185634-4196569 GCF_000247695.1 Heterocephalus glaber | reverse complement strand
ATACAATTATCTGTCTCAATTCAGAATTCACATAATTAATTACAATACATAATAGTTCAGGTTTTTAAAAAATGCAATAAAACCAGATAGCCAAGATACAAGAAATTAGAAGTAAAAACACTTAATGAATTTACACATTTAAGAATATTTAAATACTGTTTAAAAATTTTTTAAAGAATTTGTTACATACTACCTAAGACTTTCAAGCCACTTTCTGTTGCAACAGAAAAAAAACCTGTAAATAAAAAGACAAAAACAAAATAAAACAGAACAAAACAAAACAAAAATCACCATGTTGAAATATCTGCTCCGAGGCGCGCTCTGGCCTGAAAAGAATCCCAGAGCTCACACATTTGAAATAAACAGAAACAATGAAGGAAAAATTATCAGCAATTTTTAGTAGCTAATTTTCCCGATTTTTAGAAATACTCTGTTAATCTAAATATAGTGTTTCACAAAACAAAACAAAGGTTCTTCATCGAAAGCTCCATGATTCTAAACCTCTGGGGCGAACAGGCCGCCTCCTCGCTGAACTGCGGGGGAGCGCAGTGGGGAGCGGGCGGCTCTACTGCTCCTGGCTGTGGGCCTGCGCCTGCCCTAGTGTCTGCCCGTAGAAGACCACCTGCTGCCGGTAGTACTCCGCCCAGGCCATTGTGCAGTCGGGCGGTGAGCTGGCCTGAGGAGCCCCGCTGGCGGCCCAACCCGGGTGACTCTGCTTCTTGGAGTAGTCCTCCCAGGCCTTACCATAGTCGGGCTGGCTGCTCTGCGGCTGGCTCTGCTGGCTTGGGACCTGCTGTGTGGGCTGCTGCCACGCCTGGTAGGTGCTGCCCCAGCCCTGGGTCAGGAAGGCTGGAGGGCCACTCACGGGGGTGCTGTGGGGGTTTCCGTTCACCTTAGCAGCGAGGTTGCGGAAGCAGCCTGAGCCCCTCGGAGGAAAGGTGTTTTGGTGGGGGCCGGCAGGCGGCTGGCTGAAGGGACTCTGTCCGAAGGCTCCAGCGGCACCGAGGCCGGTTCCGCCCACTTTCTCGTCTATGAGATGTCTGGCCACCTGGATCTGCTGCGGGACGCCCCGGATGGTGACTATCCGCAGGCTGGGGTCAGTGTTGGGAGGAGGGTTCCTCTGCAGCTCGACGTGTGCGCCCCACTGCTGGTTGATGCTCTTGATGTTCTCGCCCACTTTGCCTATGATGAGGCCACACTTGTCCGCTGGCACGGTGTATATGATCTCCTGGACGCCACCAGCGGCCCCCATGTTCCAGTCCCCTCGGCCGCGGCCTCTACCTCTGGCTACTGCCAGGGCTCCGAAGCCATCTCTTTCCTGGGCCGTGAGGATCAGCTCGTTGATGATGTGTGCTGCGTGCTGACACCGGTCTGGAGGGCCCATGACCTGGGCTGCTCTTTCTGGACTAACCCCGTCATCTGGTTTAAACTGAATCCTCACACCTGCATCGTTCTGGATCTTCTTGATCATCTCCCGGTTCCTTCCTATCACGATCCCAACAGCGAACCGAGGCACAGACACCTCTATGCTGCCTCCTCCCAGCCGGGAGCTGAAGTCACCGGCGCACACCTCGGAAGTCAGCCTGGTCTTTTTCTCGGATGATCTCTAGTACCATTTCTCTCGCTTGCTGGACTTTGAAGGGGTCCCCGATGATGCGGAGAGGCTTGTCTGCACCCGTGGGCAGCGGGCCATCCTGGATCATGACCATCTTCACCCCCGTGCGCTCCTGCAGCTGCTTGATTCTCCTCCTTTGCCGATGACCAGGCCCACTTTAGATGCAGGGATAAGAATTTCCTGGATCGTGCTGTTGCCGTCTACGTCATTGTGAAAGCCAGGGCCGTTCCGACAGCGGTCCACGATCTGCCCCAGGAGTCGCTTGGCTTGTTCAATACTTTCTGGGGTTCCGGTAAGTACGCAGGGCCTCTCTGGAATTCCAGAACTCTCTGAAGCAATCTGAATTTTGCAACCAGATTCTGCTTGATTTCGTGAAATCTGCTCACCTCCCCTGCCAATAATAAACCCAACCATTTTATCAGGCACTTTGAATTCTTCTGTTATGACTGCCCTTTGATGTACCAAGGCCCCTAACTGGTTACCTACTCCGGCATCCAAGGGCCGCTTCTGTACTCCATATCGTACACTGAGGGGTCCACTAGAGGTGTGGAGTTATTCAAGTGAGGAATTGAATCAATTTTAGCAGCAATCTGTTTCTCCTTTAGTTTTTAAATGCCATCAAATCCTTGGAAACAGTAAGGACCTTCAGCTGTTAACATTCAGAAGGAATACAGTTACAGCCCTGGCTCCAGCAGGCTCGGTACTGCACATCAATGGTGCTGAGCACAAGTCCAGTGACATTTTCACTGCTAGGAGTAAATACAACTGCTTCAATAGTCCACATTAGGGCAGCATTTAACAGAGGGTCTCCCTCTTGAGCAGGCTGTCCAACCACCGGCTCAAGAGAAGCAGAAAGTCTTCGCAATGGTTCAAAATGCATTTAATGTTCAACTACAGCCTCCTGTAAACTGAGGGTCTGAGCTCTTTAAGACAGTGACTATAATTTTTCCTGGACACAGCAGCCCAACAAGGCGACTGTCACACATAGCATAGAGTGAAAGCCATTGCATTATTAGTAGCCAGTGAGAAACAAGGTTCAGGATCCTGTACTGCAGAGGAGAGCGCAGTAATGTGCCAGCAAGCAGAATGGTGGAAAGGGAGCTAGACGGCATGTTTATCCATTACAGCCAGCTGGTTGCTCTGAAGTCTAAGTAAGATGGATACTCACTACTGGATTGGTTGGCACCTAACCAACAAGTAACAATGTGTCAGACAAAATTTTAGGTGGAAACAGGTTTGGAAGGTTCTAGGATCCAATGTAATTCTACAGGAGCATCAGTATTAACATGAAAAGTCAGTATATGGGAGACAGGTAGGATTCCCTCCCTTGGCATACTGGAAAGAGATGGGAAGATCACATCTTCAAGCCCCCAAGTGGCGACTTTCTTCTAATAAAATGAGTCCTGCGGCTTTCTGCTGGACCCGGTGCAGAGCGTCCTTCGGCTTTCATGACCACCGGAGCGCTCTGCCCCCTGTACCAGCTCCGCCATTACCACCACCACCGCCTCCGCCACCGCCGCAGCTGCTCGGCTCCCGGGTCCGTCCTCCCGCTCCGCTCCGGGGGAGATTTACTTTTTAAAATGACTAAACTATCCATTTCCTTTAATATTTTTAAAGACATTTAAAGAAATAAATTATCTTAAACTAATTTGGTGCACAAAACTCCATGGTACTTCTTAACACCTAAAGATTACTAAGCTAGTACCAAAAAGCTTATTCTTTTCTTGTAACTACTAGGCCTTCAACTTAAGTGAATAATGATTTCTTGAAGAAAGCCTCATTATTAAAACTGTTAATCTGGGCTGGGGTTTAGCTCAGTGGTTCCAGCGCCTGCCTCGCTAGTACAAGGACCCGAGTTCAATCCCCGGTACCAAAAAAAAAAAGAAAAACAACCTGTTAAATCTGTCCTTAAATCATGGATTCTCAATTTTAGCACTACTGATATTTTAGGTTGGATAATTCTTTGCTATGAAGGCTAATCTGTAAAATGTTGGGTGTTAAGCAGCAGCATCAGACCCTACCTAGTAATTCCAAGCAGCACCTCTGTCCATCCCTACCCCTAGTTGTGACAACCAAAATGTCTTTAGACATTGGCAAATGGCGGGGGCGGGGGGGGGGAGGTAGTGCTAACAGCATAAACCAAAATTATCCCTAATTTAGAACTACTGCCTTAGACTTAGGCTAAAAACTCAACACCTACTTACTTTTTATTTCATTACAATATTACTCTTAATAATCTACGAAACACTAATATTTACTCCTTGTATGTTTAAAATGCAAATCGAGCAAGATTTGACAAAACAGGAATACTTCTCATTGCTCTAATATTTTCTATATTAATGCAGTTATCCCGTTCTATTTTTTGTTTTGTGTTTTGATTTTGGTGCTGGGGATTCAGCCTAATTTTTGTGCATACTAACCTCATCTTTTAACACTGAGCTGTATCTCCAGCCCCAATACAGGCATTCTACTATTTCTGCTAATCCTAATTCCAGCAGGCCCAAGGAAAGTATTTCTTTTAGACTTTGTGTATCTAGATTCAAACCAGTAGGCTTCAGGGTTTCTTGGCATCAAATACTCAAACAGAAAACACTTTCTAATCCATCAATGATGTCCCTAAAACAACCCATTTACACACCCTGATAAAAGGTGGTTGCCAATTCCTCTGGTTTCTTTTCTGACACATTCAAATTGTGTATAAGACACTCTATATAGAATCTTTCTCAGATGAAAAGTTACTCATACAGATATCTTTTTTAAAAATTTCCCTGCACTTCAATGCATACTTCTTCATAAGTAAAAGGAAAGAAAACCTATCAGTACCTGTGTTCTATTTGTGCCAGCAAGATTTACCTATGAGTAGTAATCTTCCCATGAACTTTAACTCTAATTTTTCTCCAATGCTTTCAAAATAAAATAAAAACACTCCCGTCTCACATCTATTATTGTAGCATCCCTTCTCCTAAGCCCTATGAGCTTACCATATGCCAGGCAGTATGCTGAGTGCTTTACCATATTACCGCACTTTACTCTTAGAACCACCACACAAATTGTTTTCTTCATTTTATAGATGACGGGCCCGGGATTTACCTCAGTGGTTCTGCTGCCTGCCTTGCAATCACAAGGACCCAAGTTCAATCCCCGGTACCAAAAAAAAAAGCTTGCTCATTTTATAGATGAGGAAACTGCAGTTTAAGGAGATTAGTTGAATTGCATAAGGTCTTATTTCAATTAGTGAGTGCCAGCATCAAGAAACAAACTGAGATAAATCAGAGTCTAAAGCTTATTTCTTAAGCATTGTATTGTCTCTTTTATTTTATTCATTATTTACTTATTTTTGTGGTATAAGCATCAAACTCAGGGCATTGTACATGCTAGGCAAGCACTTTACCATTCAGCCACATCCCCATCCCTTCTACTTTAGATCAAAAGAGAACATAAAATGAAAAACAAGATAGGGATAAATTACTGGTGACTCAACTATTTGTGGCCCAAAATATATCTACTATGAAAACATATCATTTTAATAGAAATAATTTCATGTTATTCCTTTTCAGTCACACTCATTTGAATTCATTGTTTTTCAAAAGCTAGATTATGCTGTATATCTTATAGTATCTAAAAATAATGTTTTTAGAGACTTTGGTATAATTAAATAGTGGAGTATTATGAAACTTAAGCAATATTCTTAAATTTTGGCATGCATCAGAATCACATAGAGAAGTTGGTAAAATCCTGGGCCTCACCCTCAATTTCTAATTCAGTAAGTCTGAGGTAGCCTTTCTTTTTTTTTGGTACCAGGGATCGAACTTGGGTCCTTGCACTTGTGAGGCAAGCAGTGGAACCACTGAGCTAAATCCCTGGCCCTGAGGTAGCCTTTCTAATAATTTCCCCTGTAATGGTAATGTTGCTGACCAGGGTGCACTTTGAGAACCACTGGATTACAGAAATTACACAGTACAATATGTATGTTATGTATTAGATATTTGCCTTTTCTTCTCTTCTTCATAATATTCATAAACAGGAATTAAAGAATCTTTTCTAAAAATCTCTATTCACAAAAGAAAAGCAAAGACATAAAATCAGATACTCTAACCCTGGCAGACACATATTTCTTATTCAATTCACTTATGTCTTGTATAAATACAAAATAATAGTATCTTACAATAAGAGGAAAGTACAATAAAAAAATTTATGACAACTGTTATTGTTCTCATTGCTTCTGCTTGAAAAATAAGCAACTGTCATATCTTCATGTCTTTTGTGACTTAAAATTCAGTATACACTGAAAAAGGACATTTCCGGCTATTTGGTATAAAAATTCAGAAGATCGTGTCTCGGTCTTTTGACTAAGATCAAGTATAAAAATTCAGAAGAATGGATTTCAAAGAAGGTAGCATTATGAAAGCCAGTATCCCACTCAGTCTTGCAGAGAATGTTCACAATCAGAAATATATCACATGGGAGGCTCTGAGTCCAATACACAGTACTGGGGTTGGGGGGTAAGGGGAGGAAAGGAGAAGGGAAAGGAGAAGGAAAAAAAAATACATCACATGACTATAATACAGGACCTATCCAGGTAGCTGGAACAAGATATAGCAAAAAAGATTAATGTTCTGCTACCATTAATTATATGTCAGCCACTGTGCCAGGTACTTTCACTGATACAAGAGTCCTAAGTCCTGCTCTTCAACCCAGTTTTCAACCTAACCACCTGAGTCATTCTAAACAAATGATTTAGCCTTTCTTAGCCTTGGTTTCCTTATGAACAAATAGGGATAATATCACATTTTCTATCTCCATAAACATAGGGTATTATCCTCACCATATGAGATAACTGGAATTTTCTTATCTATAAAATTAACCTGGCGGGCTGGGGATTTAGCTCAGTGGTGCCATTGCCTGCCTCGCAAGCGCAAGGTCCCGAGTTTGATCCCCGGT
Organism: Heterocephalus glaber; assembly: GCF_000247695.1. Next base: position 4,190,013 of record NW_004624737.1, on the reverse strand, counting down.
ACCAGAGAAAAAAAAAAGAAAAATTAACCTGGCTACAGTTACCAAGAGTTGTGCTGCTCTGCACTGCTGAGTATGATACCAACTTGCTACAACATTCTTTATTTATTTTGTCAAATTTGTCTGACTCCTGACTTGAAGACTATTCAAGAAAGAGAACAATGTTGGCTGGGGATTTACGTCAGTGGTTCTCCCACCTGCCTTGCAAGAGCAAGGTCCTGAGTTTGATCCCCAGTACCAAAAAAAAAAAGGGAACAATGATATCTGATTTTCAACAAATCAATGGCATAAATCAAAAGAGGACACTGGTAAAACATATTTAACAATGAATGCAAGGTGTGGACTTTGTTTGGACCCTGATTCAAATTTATCAACTGTAAAAAGATATTCTGTGGCCAGTGGGTTCCACCACCTGCCTCACAAGCATAAGGTCCTAAGTTCGATCCCCGGTACCAAAAAAAAAAAAGATATTCTGAAGATGATCAAAAAACACTGGTATGTACTAGGGAAATGATAATTTTTTTGAAGTGCAGGTAAGTAATGGAGAGTGCTCACTGTTTTTAGAAGCACATACTGAAGTATTCATGGGTAAAAGGTCATTATTTAAGGTATTTGCATTCAAATGTTTCAGCAAACAATAATGACTATGGCATAATATTTATTATACTTAAATCTAGATGCTGAGAAAACAGAAGCCTTCTATCAAATTATTTCTACTTTTGCATATGCTTAGAGATTTACATAAGTAAAAAGTTTAAAAATACAACATTAGATTGGGCCAGGTGTGGTGGTGATAGCACCTGTAACCTCAGCACTTGGAAAGCTGAGGCAGAAGGATTGCTCCAAGTTCGAAGCCAGCCTGGGCTCCACAGTGAGTTCAAGTAGAGCCTGAACTACATAGCTAGGCCCTGTCTCAACAAAACAAAACAACAAAAAAAAGATAATACTCAATTTATAGACACTTAACCTTAAATATGTCTAACATAGATAAGCCTTTCCAATAAGATGATAATCCATTAAAGGGTCATAGTATGAAAATAAAGTGTTAATATTTCATAAAACTCATGATAAAAGATAGATTTCTTAATAAGCTTACCTCCGGTGTAGTGACTCTGAAAATTTAAGGCTGGCATAAATAAATTCTTTAACCTGAATGTAAATATGAGGTACTGACTGAGACATGGGAAACTTCTTTGGAAAAGATTGCTGTAGAAAGAAAGTTAATATTGTTTTTGAAATTTTAGTTAAAAAATTCTAATCACTTAAAATGTAAAAAGTAACTTCATCACATTTCAATTAATAGTAAACTCATCAAAATTCTATTGTTAAATTTCTATACTACTTTTGATATTTTAAAGAAATCAAAAATATTTCTGAAAAAACAGTATGTAGCAACTTAACACTGTGTTTAAATCATATCATTAGACTACTAACAAGCAAGGACAGCACATAACAATACCTCTTTGTATTCTGATGATAAGCAAACCTCGTAGGAGACCCCTATTTACTTCTTTGTATCCATAATATAAGAGTCAAGGTGACCATGAAAGTTATACCCAGTGTTCTGGCTCAGAACTACTGAATACTTTCAAGATTCCCTTCACTTAGCTTCACTGGAGGCTTGATGCCAATTCAAAAAGATACTTCTCTCCATAACTCTTAGCATAAAATCTTACAGTAGCTATCTAAACACTGTACCATCAAACATCATTATGCAACTAATGGTTTAGAGTGTGCTTCTTGGCTAAACTACTTTATTAGCAAGTATCCACTTGAAAATTCTTAGTTTCAAAAGGTTAAAATTCCTCCAAGATTTTAACCCAAAACCCCTTGTTTATACTTTATGAAATCTAATCTACTCTATCATCACATTCACTACAACCTTGTTATGTTAATGAACATACTCTCACCAGGATCAAGGTCACCAATGACCTCCTAATTATGACATCCAATGGAGTTTTGCAGCTTTTCATGTTAACCTGCCTTCTTTGAAGTATGTGGCATAATTGGCCCAATTAGCACCTTTTTTATTTCCAACTCTTCTCCTCTTATGTTTCCCAACATAGAGAATGCTGCTACCAATGAAGGCAGAAACTTGCTTATTATATCTGACCCCATTATCTTCCTTATCCCTGATATGCAAATAATCACAACTCCTATTGTTCCACTATTCTAAATATCTACTAAATCAAGTTCCATGACCATATCCCCTATTCATCAGAGTAACTGCAAAAATATCCTAGGTGGTCTCCTTAGCACCAGTCTTACTCTTTTCAATCCATTCTACATATATTAGCCAGAGTAATATTCCTAAAGCACAAATCTCATTATGTACTTGCTGCTTAAAACCCTTTGGTGGCGTGTCATAGCCTTCAAGATAAAGGCGAAACTCTCCAATAATTTACAATCTCCAATTATTTACAAGGGCCGTTATGGTCTGGTTCTTTCAACTTCTCTAATTATATTTTTATCTTCATCTCCTAAACTTCATTACCCTTATACATTTACTGCAGGATTACAGACTTTCTGTATGCAGAAATACTGACCAATGAATATAATTTCAAAATTAGGAGTTTAATCCTAAGGCGTAATGAATATACTGGAAGTTCCTACAAGCAAAGCTAACTTTCTTTAAACTATAAACCTATTTAGAATAATTTAGCATAACTGGAAGGGGCATTAAATAGTTCAACCACCTCTTTTAACAAGAGAAGTATAAATGCTCAAACAAGGTAAGTCACTTGGCCATAGCAAGCCACAAGCAGAGCCAGCATAAATCCAGGCTGGTCCTGTGCTGTTGATACAGATGCTATAGACTGAACAAACTCCTCACCAGTAACTAGAACAAAAAACAAAGAGAGAAAAACCACCAAGCCATAAGATGGAAAACATTCTGATAATATTTTTTAACAGGGACAACTCTGGTTGGGATTTCAAAAAGTACAGAATTAGAATAATTATTCTGGTCTCTTTTGGGCATAAAAACACAGATAACAGGTACATATATCAATGACACTGTTAGCTAAAATCCAAAAGCTATGCACTTAATTTCTTTTCTCTATTTAATAAATATTATATACAATATGCTTATTTATACATTAAAAAAATAACAAAAATTTACAGTCACAAGTCACACAATTCACTCAGCATTCAGTTGTGCTCATTCTAAAGAGATAAAAAGGTAGAAAAGAAATTAATAAACAGTTTGAAAAATAAGAAAAAAAGAGGGAAAAGGTGATAGTTGTGGGAAATGTAATATCCTTTTCCCATAAGATCTGATTTTTCCCAGAAATACTAGATAGGTGCAATTATGCATGTTTCTGCATATGTATGTACATATATGTGCATTCCTAGGCATCCCTGAATATCACATGCTGGTCTACTTTCTTTATCTATCCTTTCTTTTGTTCAGCTGTACTTTCTCCAAAAATATACATTCTTATTTCCAGAAGAAATGTGCAAGTAGTTATTACCTTCATACATCTTTTACTTAATCAAGTGAAAAAAAACCCATAGAAAAGACTTACATATTTTTATAGAAATACACTATTTTTTAAAAGTCACAAAAATCTTCCATAGTAATGGATATTTCTAAGAAATTCCCTTTCTCCAAAATATACTCGTTACTATAATCTACTCAACATTTAGTATGTATAATTTGGAACCCACCCAACATTAGTAACACTTGCCCTGGGAATCCACCTAACATTTAGAACAAATGCTTCTAATATCCCCAGGAAAGTACCTTCTTAATTTCATCAAAATAGTAGTAGTAAAAACAGCATTAATCTTTATAAGTAAACAAAATATAATTATTTTTCTTACATAATACAACAAAAATTATCCCCCAAAATTATCATAACTTACAATGTCAGGCTAACTTTATGTAGTAATAAAGATCATGAAATTTTCTTAAGAAAAAATTAAAAACCTAGCTTGTACCTTTTCAAGATCTGGATCTTGAAAGGGAAATTTGCTGATGACTATTTTATATTCTTCTTCACTGACAACAGGAATGGGGCTATAATTATCTTCTTCAAAAATGTCCCTGTTAAGAAAGGAGAATTGAAAACTTATTATTACAAAACATATCACCAGAGTGTCATAAGATAATACCTATAAAAATCCCAACTCCTACGAAAACACTTTGTCAATTAATGGTCCATGTAGAAAAACACTGTTTAATCCTTCAAAATTCTAAAATTCAGTATCAATGAAGTCCTTATTTTATTTTATTTTTTTAATTAAATTCTTTTATTGGTACATTGTAGGTATACAACACAATTACATATCTCATTGGGAACTGTACCTTTACATAATGCATCTTGGTTCTTATTTGTTCCCCATTCCTAGCCCTCCCTTCACGCCCTCAACCCTTCCCT
>NW_004624737.1:4168633-4180612 GCF_000247695.1 Heterocephalus glaber | reverse complement strand
TCCATCTCATTTCCCTTTGTGGTTGCTGTAGGTGATCTGGAAGTCTGGTTTTGAGACTTATTTACATGTTTTCTCATTTCGACTGGGGTGTGTGGCTGTTAGCACCTGCACAGATTACCTCCTCTGAGCTGAGTGAGGTGGAACAGAGGCCGGGAGCAGTGGTAGTGATGGTGACCCAAAAGCCCTTTCCTGTGAGCTGGGAGCAGCGGGAGGGACGGTGGCCTGGAAGCCCCTTCCTCTGGACCAGGAGCAGTGGGATGGTGGCTCAGAAGCCCCTCCCTCTGGGCTGGGAGCGGTGGCAGAGATGGTGGCCTGGAAGCCCCTTCCTCTGGGCCAGGAGCAGCGGGACAGAAGGTAGCCCAAAAGCCCTTTCCTCTGGGCTGGGAGCAGCGGGAGGGATGGTGACCAGGAAGCCCCTTCCTCTGGACCAGGAGCAGTGGGACGGCGGCTCAGAAGCCCCTATCTCTGGGCCAGTATCAATGAAGTCTTACCCCTCAAAGTTCATGTATAATCTCATCTTTCCATTATCTCATATCTTCTTTGTTGGATAGCCTCTTGATACTCAAATTTTACTTTTCTGGTGTAGAACAAACGTCAAGATGATAAAGTTTGAACAAGCTCATTATCCAGAACTAAAAACAGATCCATGACATGGGGAGTATTCTAGTCAGATTTCTTGATAGGGTCAATTTTCAAAATGTCTTTAAGGCTTTAAGCTCTTGAAGAGCAAAATAATGTGTTACATTTATTTAGTCTCTCATAATGTTATGATTAGAAAAGGATCTTTTGCCAGGGATTTAGCTCACCTGCACAAGGACCCAAGTTCGATCCCTGGTAACATAAATACATACATACATACATACATACATACATACATACATAAATCTGCAACCATAAAAAAAAAGAAAGAAAGAAAAGGACCTTTTACAGTTAGTGAGGCAGAGCTATTTACTTATCACATATCCATATGCTCTCCTACATAGCTCCCTCACAGGCAACCACATGACTAGTTTTGGCCACTGGGCTATGAATGGAGGTAATATGTATTGCTTTGAATAGAAAAGCATTTGTGAGCCAACTATATAACCCTTCTTCCCATGGTGACAAGGGATACAACATGTTGAGAAGAACTATAAATGCAAACAGCTTAGCTCTCCTGACTACTAGACCTACTTGTAGACTTCTCTACGAGTGAGAAAATGACTAATTCATTGAGATTTGGGAGATTATTTGTTATTGTTGCTGTTGTTGTTGTTGTTGCTGCTGCTGCTACAGCATGACCTTGTCTGTCCTAAGGTATCTGATGTCCAAGCATCAATTTATTTTAACCTATAATTCTGTTTAATATGGTACCAATTATGTTCTAAGCTCTCAACTGCAATGAAAATTCTCTACCTTATGAAAATAAAAGCAAGATCCACATTCCTGACCCAAACAGGACAGTCAGATATGCAAACAAACTATAATGTTTATATTATAATAAGAAAGGTAAGAGTTTCAAAAGCAGGACAAAGAAGGGAGAAATTCTGAGTAGGTGAAGGAATATCCATGGAAAGTGTTACAGCCAAAGTATGGACTCTGTAAAGTCTTGAAAGATGAATAAAATGACTTCCATTGTGCTCATGAACAGAAGGAACATATGTGCAAAGACATAAGAGAAAAATACTTGTTTCCTCAATTTGAGGGTGCAATGTCACTGCTAAAAGTATTAAAATAGATAAGAAAGTATAATCTAACAACAATTATAAAAATCTGAGCATCCTTTTGCAGAGGCCAATTACAAGATTTCATAAGTATGAAGATATATCATTATATCATACCATACATTTTATAGATTACTACCTCTATTTTTAAAGTATTTAATATAAAAAACTGATGATAGTTACCCATCATCTATATTGTCAATTATCCATTTGGGAAAGCACCTTGACAGTATTTCTCCTAAAGAATGTTGATACAATAAGCTCAAATAAGTATTTAGTTGATTTTTTTTTTCTGGTATGGGGGTTGAACTCAGGACCTTGTGCTTTCGAATGGACAAAATATTTCTATTACAAAATTCAGGAAGTCAACCTTCAAAGTTTTGAAAACTGTTGGGCCCAGCTGGTATTAAATCAGTCAACATATCAAATATTATTGACATATTATTTGTATCATACTTTGGGTAACCTAGATGTAAGATCTCAAGATTGACTCTTTTTTCTGAAAGAGAAAGGGAAAAGAGAGAGAGGGAATGAGGGAAGTTGAAAGGGAAGGACCAGGTAGAAGACAGGGAAGATAGAAAGTAAAAGAAAAAGAGGGGAGGAAAGAAAGCTTTTAGTTATTAAAAGGGATTATATTTCTCTTTTCATAGGAGTCCAGAGTCTCATAAATATTAAAATACTTTAGTTCATACTCTTTAGGCAAGTGGGTAATCACAAAAGTGATTTTCTTATTTACAGTCTTTAAGATTTTTAATCTAGCTAGGTTATCTGTAAAAAAGCAGCACTTTCCTCAAACCAAATTAAAAGCTATAAATCTGTCTCTAATGTAAAATATCTTTGAATATTTAGTCTTATAAGTATCTAATCATTTACTGGAAAAACAATTACATATATATAATTAAAAGTTGACTATAAATGGCACTGCCACTGTGGAAAACCAAATGGCAGTTCCTCAAAAAAATGAATGATGCATTTATTACATGATCCAGCATTCCACTACCAGGTATAACCCTAAAAGACTTGAAAGCAGGAACCCAAACAAATGAATGCACACTTATGTTTATAACAGCATTACTCACAATAGCCAAAAAGTGGAAACAATTTAAATGTGCACTGACAAATACAGAAACAAAATGTGATATATATATCACACACACACATACACACAGTAGAAGATTACACACACACACACACACACACCATGGAAGATTATTCAGTCTTAAAAGGAAAGAAATTCTGACATGCTACAACATAAATGAACCTTGATGACATGATCCAGACACAAAAGGATAAATATTGTACCATTTACATGAAGTACTTAGAGTAATACATTTTAGAGACAATATAAGATGGTGGTTGCCAGGGGCTGGACGGAGGAAATTAGGAGTTATTGTCAATGGTATAAAATTTCTGTAGGGAAGATGAGAAAGTTCCGAGACAGACGGTAGTAATGGCTGCAACAATGTGAATGCACTTAACAACACTGAACTGTACATTTAAAAATGGTTAAAATGGTAAATTGTATGTATTTACCATAATAAAATTTGATTATAAATATTTTATTGCCATATACAAAATCAATTAGTTGAGCATTTGACAAAAGTCATTCATTACATTAAGGTACCATGGCTTAGACTAACCTGAAAACTCCAGCCCATTTCTTAAGTAGTATTTCATTGTATTGATCTCTTATTTCAAATAAAAGGTCAAAAAGTCGATTCACCGGAAAACCATAACCCTAAAATATATTTAAAAAGTCAACTGTGTAAAAATTATTCATACAAAATGTTAGGCATACTAGATAATCATTTGAAAAGAATCAGTAGATCACACCGTACGTCATTCTAAAAGCATAGGAAAAATTTCCTTTCGATTTTCTACTAGAGTGTATTAAGTAAAAAACAGGTCTAGAAAGAGTTTTATGGCATCAACATAATTTTTCCTTTTCTCCTGTCTCTTTTCAGTCAACATTACCTGCATTAGCCTCAAAAAGTATTTCCTATCTATGATAATAGTTCTATCATCAATCCAGTTTATTAACAAACTTAAAAATCATCTAAACTCCCCCATACACATTTAATCAATTACCAAGTACTTTTCATTTCATCTCCTTTACAAACCTCTTTCAAATATGTCATTCTTCTCCAACATCTACCTATCTTTTTTTCTTCTAGAAATATTCCCAGTATAATTGCTTTATTTCAGATCCTTCACATCTCTTCTCTAGACCACTTTAAGAATTTCCTAAACTGAAATACCAACTACCTGTTTCTTTTAACTGAATAAGTTGCCTAGACTCTCAAAATTCCAAGTGTAAACCTGATTGATCATGTCATTCCCCTGGTTAAAAACATAAAAGGCATATTAAAAGTCTCACAAGACCTGACACAATCTACATCAAACTACCTTAACAATTTCCTCACCACTATTTGCACTTCCTTGCTGACACCCATATATTGCACTTTCTAATACTACCAAGCTGTTCAACCAGTTTCACATTCACTATACCATACGTCTATCTACAGTTCACACATATTCATTTCTCTTCCATAAATGCTTTTCTTCTTATACTTGCTGAACTTATTCTTCAGAATCTAGCTTCCATTTTAATTTCCCCTATAGCCTTCTCCAACTCCTAGAATCAAAATTAGTTACTTTATTTTCTGTGTCCCCAAAGCTCTTTTACATGTTGCTATATTATATTGCCTTATTATACTGCCTTATCAAATACCTTATTTGTTCACAACTAAACTGAATTTCTTAAAGCTAAGGACTTTTATGTCCCTATTGTGTTACTAATTTTATGTCTCTACCAATCTGCAAATCAACTAACTGTTAGCAGGTAATGAATGCTCAAAAGTGTTAGTGAATAAATCAACAAATGTTTACTTTTGATTTGCTCAATAGGCAGTAAGAAAAACTATAAATGTACTAGTTTTAACTTTTACTTTATTGTTCAGTCACCAATGATAAAACAGACATTTAAAAGGTAAAATTTCCAATAAATTCAAAAAAACTATAAATTATATAACAGTCTTTTTTTTTTTTTTTTTTGGTACCGGGGATCAAATTCAGGACCTTTCGCTTTCGAGGCAGGCGGTGGAATCACTGAGCTAAATCCCCAGCCCATATATAACATTCTTTAGGTTTTTTTTGAAAAGTCACTTCCATTCTTCAATTAATAGGTATAAATTAAAAAGCTAATATTGGTAAATTTAGTGTAAGATCTACCTAATAAGACTGTCAATTTTCAATAAAATGAAAATACTATAGAATTTCTAAATAAGTAGAAAGGACTGGTGTTTTTCTTGATCTTATTTCAAAGCAATGAATTAGAACGGCATCCTTGCAAGGTTTACATAACCATCACTGTAGCTTTTTCAATGCCTGTATTACCTGGGTTCTTTCTACTATATCATGTGTCTTTTTAATTACAAAAATACTTTATTCTAACTGAATGGCCAATATTTAAAAAGACAGTAAAGGGTCAGGGATTTAGCTCAGTGATTCTGCTGCCTGGCCCGCAAGCACAAGGAACCAAGTTCGATCCCCGGTAACAAAAAAAAAAAGACAGTGACATTTCTTGAGCTCTTTCCAAGCTTCATAATTGGGAAGGAGGTGGTATGAATAATCCTGGGTAATAGAGGAATATACAAGTAAACACTTATTGCTACTAGTTTGCTACCCATGAATCCACAATAAAATAAGCACTCTTTAAGTGCTCAAAATAGCCATTAATAGACTATTAACACTCACCTGTAAAGTATCTGCAAAAATTACAATGAGATTCTTCAGCTCTAAAACAAGATCAGGGTCAGTGCAGTAAGACTGAGGGAATATAGGACAGGTAGGTGTGGGGGAGGAAACAAAAAAACAAAAAGACAAGAGTCATTTAGTTAAAAATTAAGCACCTGTTTTTACTTTTAATCTACCAGAATTACAATAAAATTAAAATCTTGATTAGACAGATTAAACTATTGCTCTATTTAATATAAGTTTTCAGGGAGAGATCAAAATATGACATATCAAAATGTAACTATTACATAAAAAAATCTTTCTGAAATATGCACACTTAAAAGAACTGGTCAAAACAATAATGCTTGTATTTCTAAAAGTCTTTAGATTTTAAGGAACTTGTTATTTTAAACTGAAACAATGATTTTCACATAGACCACATATTTTTATTTTACATTATCTGATTATCTTATATAAGAGCCACATATTTACTTTTTCCAATATAAGAATGACAATTTAAGTACTTCTTAATAATTAACTAAAGAAAACTACTAAAGTCAAAGGGATAGTGAAATTTATTGTCCCTTTAACAGCATTTAATACGAATTTAATTTTTAATATTTACATTAAATATTATGACTCCATATTTAATGTCACAAAATGAATGGGAAACATACAAAATTTTATATATTTAGAGCTGATATGAATAGAAACCATGATAAAATGTACTATTTTTGGGCTTGAGTTACACCTCAGTGTTACAGCAGTTGCCTAGCATATATGAGGCCCTGGGGTCAATCTCTAGCACCGAAAATTAAGAATCTTTTTTTGTTTCTTTTTTGTTTTGTTTTGGTACTGGGAATCAAACTCAGGGCCTTACCCTTGCCAGCCAGGCACTGCATTGCTGAGCTATATCCCCAGCCCAAAAAAGGATTTTTAAAATTAATATATTAGAAAAAGCTGTGGATCATTAGACAGTGTATCAAGAATCTAAATTCTTGGTATTTTAAATCTCACCAATTATAAAAATAATATAAACAATTTGTAAAAAGGACACAATTTTAAATATGGGGACATATGCTGAAGTTCTCTTGAGGAAAAGTCTTTACTGACCAATAATTAATTCTAATGATCTTTGTAATACTAACATGTCTATTATTTCCACTAAAGACATTAGGAAAATATTTGATCATTTAACTTTAACCCATAAAAAAGCTTTAAGGGTTCATCATTTCAAATGAATTCTAAATCTGAAAACTAAAAAATGTTAAGAAATTCATAACTATGGTATTACTGCAAATTATAAACAGTGAGGAACAAGTTCTATTGAGTTTTATGGTGGAGTTTATTTTGGAAACAAAGAATTTGGAATGATAATTTTAAAAAAATCTGTCTTCATGGTGCTTTGCAGTGATCTAATGAAGAGGTCAGTTGAGACTAATGAGATCAGCTTAGTTCTTCATTTTCTATAATGCTAGAATAAAAGTGTCTTGGGAAGCTCCAGCCAATTGCAAAACCCAGCTTCATATTACCAGAAAAACAAAAGCCTGACATTATTACTTCCAAACCTGAGCATTACCAAAAAATGCTGAATGATGGAGGTATAGTTTTCCTTTGACATTATGCAACTCAGAAGTTCTTGAAGTAACTGAATTAAAACTTTAGTAACATAAATTATCTGACTTACTGAATGAGCTCTAAGGACAGCGATTATCTTTGAGAGGGCCATGTTCCAAAGTTCATCAGTGTATGCCCTGGTTACCAATCCTTGCGTCACATGTAAAATGTGATCTTCCACCACAAAGAACCTAAAACAGTAATTACCAACATAGCATGTGGTTTTTTAAAAATCCAAATAGAAAATAATTATTTCTGACATTTAGCATAATATGAAACTGATACTTTATTTTCATATTAGATACATACCCCACAATTTGAGTGAAATATCTTCTATAGCCATCAACTGTTTCATGCTTTAAATGAAAAATAAAAATCAAATTTAAACCAATAAATACCAGCAACACAAAAGTTCCAAATCACTAAAAATTCTTCAGCAAATATTTATTGAGAGCCTTCTATAAGCTGCATACATTGTTAGGTGCCACGGATACACTTGTAAATAACAAAAAGTCTTTACCCTAACGGAATGTTCATTTGACAGGAGATAAGACAATAAACAGGTTAAAAAGTAAATGAGATTTCAGAACCCCTTTCTCAGCATTCTAGTTGAAACCACCATCAGCTCTCACTTGGGCTAATATGTCATCTCACCTAGTCACCCCAGCTTCCAAGCTTGCCTTCCCATACTCTATTCTCCATATACAGTAGTTGTCAATATTTTTCAAACAGTAATGAGAACATTATATCTTCTGCCAAAAACCCTTTAGTGCCTTTTCATATGATACACAACAAAAACCAAACTCCTTAAAAACAGTCTACAATTGCCTATTGTTTATAATTTTAACAAAAGGTATAAAGTAAAACACTTAATTGTCTGACTTTCATTCATAATGTAATTTACATAAAATATCTCATAGTTCAATTAAGTTTGAAAGGTATATTTTCATGTTTTATAAATCTGATCAAATTTTCAAATACCTGTGGTTTTATCCATTTTAGGGGGTAAGATTATTAGTACTTTTTAACATAAAAATACTACAATCAGGAAATGCAGTCCAAGTGACTCTAAACATTTGAAATTTTCTAGTACTTGATTTATAACATATTATATGATCCAATTTGTATAACATTCCATGTATGCTTGAAAAGCGTATGTTTTTACAATTGTTCAAGCAAGAGTCTCTATATTTCATTACATCAAGCCTCTTAAGCATTTTCTGTATCCTTACTGACAGTCTACTTGGTTAACAAGACACTGGGACAAAATGTCTCAGTGGGATACTTGTGGATTTCCAATTCTTGAAGTTATGGCAATAACTTGCTTTAAATATTCTGAATTCATAAATTACTCAAAATATTTTGAATTAATGTCATTAAGTGCATATAGGTTTAGAATAGTTTTTTTCTGTAGTATATGAAAGTAGATATTTGGTTTGTTCTTTTAATAGTTACTTTAAAATCACATTATACATCCTTAAATAATCAAACTCTAAAACAGTCAAGTTTTTATTGTTCTTCTAGATAACTAAGACACTGAAGAATGATTCGCTTTCATTAACTTCAATTCACTCCAATGTCTATTACTGTGAATTTTAATTTATGTTCAAATGCATACTATCTTGATAATTTCCTGCAATCAATATAGATTTACTATAGTGATTTCTTTGCTATTGTATGTACCTCCATTATCTTTCAATTTTTTCACTTAGAATGATGCTTTTGAAATACCTACATGTACATACATGTTATTAAGTGCTTTTTATTGCTGAGTAGCATTTCATTATATGAATGCATAATAATTTGTTTATTCATGCTGGTGTACTACAATTTACCTAGTTTTATTTTTGTTTGTTTGTTTTGGTACCGGGGATCAAGCTCGGGTCTTTGCGCTTGCGCAGCAGGCGGTGAAATCACTGAGCTAAATCCCCGGCCCTTAACCAGTTTTAGTACACAGAAATTCATGGTATTTCTAACTTTGTGCAATTATTAATTTAACTACTATAAACATTCACATACAGGCCACTTTGTAAAATAATATTTTTATTTTTCATAAGTAATGGCAGGACTATGGGACTATATAATTCATCATTATGAACTGCCAAAAAGTTTTCCAAAGTGTCAATGTAATTTTCTAACTCATCAGAAGTATAAGAGAGATCTAGTTGTTCCACATCCTCATTAGCACTTGGTACCATCAGTCTTTAAAGGTTAATCATTGTAGTAAATATGTAGTGGTAATTCACTGAAATTTGAATTTTATTTCCTTGATAAAAAAGTACACTGAATATCTTTTCATGTGCTTATTTAACATCTGTATAGCTTTCATAAAATGTTAATTCAAATCATTTTTTGCCCATTTTAAAAGCTAGTTTGTCTTTAATTGCTGAGCTATATGGGTTCTTTATATATTCTGGAAACGAGCTCTTTGTTACACATGAGTTTGACATGTATTTTCTCCAAGCTTTATCTTGCCTTTTAATTTTGACAGCACCTTTTGAAGAGAAGTTGTTAATTTCACTATTCATCTGGTATTTTTCTTTATGGCTTATGCCTAAGAACACAAAGATCTTTGTTTTCTTCTAAAAGTTTTATAATTTTAGCTCTTATATTTAGGTTTATCCTTCACACTAAAATCAGGAACAAGACAAGGATGCTGACTATCACCACTCCTGTTCAATATAGTTTAGGAAACATTAGCCACAGCAATTAGACAAGAGAAAGAAATAAAAGGAATAAAGATAGGAAATGAAGAAGTCAAATTGTCGGAGTGTGGGCTCGGCTACTTGCTCTCATCTCCCTTGGGTCCACTGTCCTCTAGAGACCAAGCACCATGCCTTCAATTAAGTTGCAGAGTTCTGATGGAGAGATATTTGAAGTTGATGTTGAAATTGCCAGTCTATGACAATCAAGACCATGTTGGAAGATTTGGGAATGGATGATGAAGGAGATGATGACCCAGTTCCTCTACCAAATGTTAATGCAGCAATATTAAAAGGGGTGATTTTGTGGTGCACCCACAAGGATGACCCTCCTCCTCCTAAGGGTGACAAGAACAAAGAAAAGTGAACAGATGATATCCCTGATGGGACCAAGAATTCCTGAAAGTTGACCAAGGAACTCTTTTTGAACTTATTCTGGCAGCATACTACCTAGACATCAAAGGCTTGCTTGATGTTACATGCAAGACTGTTGACAATATGATCAAGGGGAAAACTCCTGAGGAGATTCGTTTAAGACCTTCAATATCAAAAATGACTTTACTGAAGAGGAGGAAGCCCAGGTACACAAGGAGAACCAGTGGTGTGAAGAGAAGTGAAATGTTGTGCCTGACACTGTAACACTATAAGGATTGTTCCAAATACTAGTTGCACTGCTTTGTTTATAATTGTTAATATTAGACAAACAGTAGACAAATGCGGCAGCAAATCAGTTGTACTAGCATAATATTGTTCTCATTGCATGTGTAGCTTCACTACAGATTCCAAACCAATGACTGAATTTCTTCTAGTCTGAGCAAATATTCTGAATAAAATGGAACTGTGGGTTCTCTGTAGAAAGTTGACATTTTGAGCTTTTCCTCTTTTTTGTAAAGTGATTTCTTCCTAGTTTATTGTTCATCTGATGTTAGTGAGCTTTTAAAAGTTGACACTGTAAATAAAACAACTTGCAAAAAGTTTTCTGAAATAGAATTAACAAAATATTATCTTTATTCCAAAGTTGGAAACTGGAAAAAGGCACTTGAAATAACTGTTCCAAGTGGGGTTATTTAGGATATCTTCCAGTCTCCAGAGTCAAGCAGAATCACTGGTATAGATAGACCTGTATGTAGCAGAGCTCCCTTAGTTGGACCTGAGGTCTTATTTTATTTGTTTTTAAATTTTTAATCTTCACAGACTTGAGTACGTTGCCTAGAGACTCAGTAACTACCAAGTTTGTGGTTTGGGAGAGAAATGTAACTAAACAGTTTGTTAGCTTTTCAACTAAAGACAACACTTACTTCAAAAAAAAAAAAGTCAAATTGTCATTATTTTGCAGATGACACGATACTCTACCAAAAGACCCCAAGAACTCCACCAAAAGTCTTCTAGACTTACTAACCAAATTCAGTAAAGTAGCTGGATACAAGGTCAACACACAAAAATCAATAGCTTTCCTGTACACCAATGACAGACTCACTGAGACAGAAATAGGGCAAACAATTCCTTTCACAATAGCATCCAAAAAACTGAAATATCTAGGAATCAACCTAACAAAAGAAATCAAAGACCTCTTCTCTGAAAACTATAGCACTTTGAAAAGAGAGATAGAAGGGAATATCAGAAAATGGAAAGACATCCCTTGATCCTGGGTAGGAAGGATCACCATAGTGAAAATGGCTATACTTCCAAAATTGCTATATAGATTCAATGCAATCCCAATTGAAATGCCAGCAGCATACTTCACAGGCCTCGAGAAAACAATCCAAAAATTCATTTGGAACAAGAGACCTAGAATAGCAAAAGCAATTCTATGTAACAGAGACATGGCAGGGGGTATCACAACCCCCAATTTGAAACTATACTACAAAGCTACTGTGATAAAAACAGCATTGTACTGGCAAATAAAAAGACCTGAAGACCAGTGGAACAGATTAGAAGATGCAGAAACAACTGTAGACACACTTAGCCACCTCATCTTTGACAAAGGAGCCAAACACCCTCACTGGAGGAAGGATAGTCTCTTTAATAAACAGTGCTGAAGAAACTGGGTTGCAACTTGCCAAAGACTAAAACTAGACCTATATCTCTCACCATCCACTAATCTAAAATCGAAATGGATTAAAGATCTAAATATAAAAACAGAAACGCTGGAACAAAAGTTAGGTAGAACTCTTGAAGACACTGGGGTAGGAAAAGACTTTATGAACAAAACCTCAGTTGCC
>NW_004624737.1:4143253-4153833 GCF_000247695.1 Heterocephalus glaber | reverse complement strand
TAAATACCGAATAGTTTCTCTAGTGTGAGAAACTGAAAGTGTAAATAAGGATTAAAATGATTAAAATGAATAACTGATAATTTGAAATAGGAAAAGGTCCAAAGGTGTAGGGGTAGTGGGAGGGGAAAAGGAAAGGGAAGAAGGGAAAGGAAAAATTATGAGAAAAGAAAAAAAAATGGAAACAAAATCTATGTAAATAGGGAAGGGTGGAGGGGGTGAAAGGTGCACAGGTAATGGGGGAAAAATAAGAACTAAGGTACATCATGTACAGGTACAAGCACCTAATGATAAATGTAAATGTACTGTATACCTAAAATGTACCAATAATAGAATTAAAAAGCAGAAAAATAAAGAGCCCATGTATAAGGAACTGAGGTCTTCTGCCAATAGCCATGATGCAAGAAAATTCTCCAGCCCTTTTCATGCTTTCAGATGAGTACAGCCCTCCTTGAGATCTTGACTAACAACATCATGAGAGTCTTTACCGAAAACCACCAGCTAAGGTACTCCCAGTCAGCTGACACTATGAGGTAATAAATGTTTGTTATTTTTAAGGCATTGTGTTGTGCAGCAGTACATAACTAACATGGTATCTTACACAGCTTTCCTAGGAACAGAACCTGAGATCACCTAAATACTAAAGAAATACTCAAGAAGTGAAGAGAGGGAACAAGAGGAAGCCAATCAAGGGTGCCATTTTAAGCAAAAACTCTCCAAGAAACTAGACTTCAGCTTGATTCCACAATACAACTTTAGAGTACAATACTAGCTATACCTCAGTGTTCTCCTGATTGAGGCAAGGAATCTGGCTTTCGAACTCCCATCTTTACATTCAATGTCTGATTAACTTTGATCCTGGTCACATGGTATGGGATAGGGCCATAACAGACACCAAGGTACTTCTAGTTCTTTTGAAAAAGGCATTTGGGCTGAGCATAAATATAGTAAGAGAACTATTGTGAAAACATCCGGGGCTCCCAGACAAGTCATTTTTAGGAAAAAGCTGAGGAACTAAAATGGTTTTCTTAAAATCCTTATCCAAAGCCATTCTGGAAAGTCTTCGTACACCTTTAAAACTACTAAGACAGAAAAAACTACATTTTCTATATCCTATGGTTTATATCTGGAATCCCATCCCACCTCCACTTCCAAGCCTCTTGTGTTCAGAGGGGGGCCTTTTAGAAGCCAATTGAACCATGGGGATGAGACCTGGAAGAGTGTATTCTTTTTTGTTTTGTTTTGTTTTTGGTTTCTTTTTTGGTACCGGGGGTCAAACTTGGGTCCTTGCGCTTGCGCAGCAGGTGGCGAAACCACTGAGCTAAATCCCCGACCCCTAGAAGAGTGTATTCTTGTTCCTGGCTCCTTCCTTTTTGTTCTGCTTCCTGGCTACTATAGGTTGAGCATCTTTTCCTCTGCTATGCCCCACTGCCATCCTGTTCCTGCCTTGGATCCAGCTGACCAGGAATAAAATCACGGAGCCAAAATAAAGCTTTGATCCTTTAAGTTGTGCGTGTTGGCTATTTTGTCCCAGTGATGAGAAAGTGACTAAGACAGTATTCATCCAACACATTCATAAATCTACTTATTCAGTACTCTGAAAATGGTCCCTATACTCACAAAATTTAGGACATGGCCAGCTAAAAAAATTCACACAAGTTCTCAGCATTTCTCAAAACTCTGAACATGATAAGCGGTATTGTAGATATTGTTTATAGCGTTTTCTAACTCCCCTTTTGATGGTATAGCTATTTTTTTTTCATGAAACACTTACAGTTGACTAAATAGAACAGGAAATTCTACCTAAAATTTTTGGACATGGAGATCTGCCTAACATGGACTTATACTCAACAGATCTAGTCCTTGCAATCATACATATTAACCCTTTTATAATAATTCTTTTAAAATTTACTAAGTGCTACTCTATACCAAGTACTATTCTAAGCACTTTACTTACATTGACTCTAATACCTAACATAGCCTCACAAATTGTTGACCATATTTTGCAATATAGAAACTGAACAAAGAAAAGTAATTTGTCCAATACCATACTTCTAGGAAGTGGTGGAACTGGAAACAAACAATGGAAGGGGAGGAGTTATAGTAATCCAGAAGTATTAGCTTTAGCACTAGATTTTGGTCATATAACTAGAAGTTATCATGCCAATGAAAGTTTATTAAATCCACACAATAGTAAAACCTCACTGACACAGTAAAAAAAGGTTTAAAGTCCTGCCTGAATTAGTACAAACCAATATTTTTAAAGATATAGAAACACACAAAGAACTAAAATTAAGTTATTAAAAATTACAAATTAGCCAGGTGTCTTAGTTCCTCTTCTCATTGCTGAGACAAAATACTTAACACCTAAAGTTAAAGGAGGAAAGGTAAATTTTGGCTCACAGTTTGTAGAGGTTTCAGTCCAAAATCTGATGGCTCTAAGGCACTATAGCAAGGCAGAAGGGCATCACAAAGGAAAAGCAACAGACGGCAGGAGGCAGCAAGAGCAGCAAGCAACAACAGCAGCCCCTTTCCTGTCCCTTATATTCTATCCAAGCTAGGTAGCATTCACACCCAGGGTGGGGCATCCTTAATCCTAGCATCACATCATGAATCAATCCCAGCATCACACATTCTAGATCCAGTCACCTCCAAAGCCCTACCTATGACCATATGAGGCTTTAGGAGGACATCTAGATACAAACCATGACACCAGGTGCAGTGGTGCACACCTGTAATCCCAGCTACTCGGGAGGCTGAGGCAGAAGAATTGCCAGTTTGAGCCCAGGCTAGGCAACTTAGCAAGGCTTGGTCTCAATAAAATTTAAAATGGGCTGAGGCTGTAGTTCAGTGGTAGACCACTTGCCTATAATGTAGAAAGCCCTAGATTCATTCCCCAGTATACCTCCAAAAAACATTAATGCAGTTAATTACAAAAATAAATTCTAAGAACAATCAATATTTAGGTCATTTATTTTGAGTATTTCAGAAAAAAATAAATCTTGGACTATTTCTGAACAATCATAAAACCAACTGAATACAATCTAAAAGGGCTGGGAATTTAGCTCAGTGGTTCCGGCGGCTGCTTTGCAAGTGCAAGGTCCCGAGTTCGATCCCGGGTACAAAAAAAAACCAAACATACATATCAATACAATCTAAAGTTTTCTATCATTCTCTTGGCCTACCATCTGATTGCTTTAATCAATACTTTTATTTCTTTAATTTTTTCTTTTGGTACCAAGAATCAAACTCAGGACCTTAAGCTTACCAGGCAGGCATGGCACTGCTGGGCTACATCTCTGGCCCCTTTAATTCTTTCATTTTGTTTGTTTGTTTCTTTGTTTTTGGTACTGGAGATTGAACTCGGGTCCTTGCACTTGTGCAGCAGGTGGCGAAACCACTGAGCTAAATCCCCGGCCCAATTCTTTCATTTTAATCATGAACACTGAACTGCAACTTAATACTTAACATATCACTTCCTATGAATGTGACACTAAACCCTCATACAGTTTCTGTGTATCTGTTTACCAGTTGTTGCACAGGTATAAAGATATATTCTTTCCCTGAAAGTTTAGTGCTGCTAGGATAAAGACATATAAAAATGATTTTATTAAAAACTAAGTGTGGCATTACAGTTTATACATGGTACCTCCATTCATGAACTTAATTAATTGCTGGGATTCTGGTCATGAACCAAATTGGTTGTGAATCGAATCAAATTTGCCCACAAGGTTCAATGTAAATAAAGTTAATCCATTCTGAACAATATGTATTTTATTTATTTATTTTTTGGTACTGGGAATTGAACTCGGGACCTTGCGCTTGCAAGGCAGGCGGCGGAACCACTGAACTAAATCCCTGGCCCACCATATGTATTTTTTAACCACAAAAATATGAAACAAACTACAGTATGAACAGAGGGAACACTAACCTTGCTTGAGGCAATTTCTGGCATGGATGACAGGTAGATGGGTAGGGACGAGGTTATTGTTTGGAGGGAGAGTCCCCCTCCATAAGGACATTAGGGAGATCTCCTTCAGGGATTTCCTCTCTTTGTCTCTTAGATGCAGGGTCAATTCTGATGAAAAATCTGTCTAACGTCACTTGTTTTTTTCCTGTGTTGCATAACCTTCTGGAAATGAGAGACCACGTTATCATCCATCAAATTCAACACTCTGTTCATTACAGTATATTGGAGTGGTGCTTCTCAAAGAAATCCTGGAACTCATTCCATTTTTCCATAATGGATTTTATCCTATCACTGCTAACCTCCTCAGTGGAATGCTCTTCAACAACCACCTTCTGCTACTCACTCTGGCATTTCAGCGGGTTCTTCAGTCATCAGCTTCTCCTTATGGTCCTCAACAAGCTCCTCTATGCCTGCACCATAGGCACCCAGACCCATATTCTTGCCCATGGACAAAATCTCCTCTACTACTTATATATCAGACCCTTCAAAGTCATGTTCAGTGAAAGATTTTGGCCACAGTTTCCTCCAGGCTGAATTTAAGGTCCAGTACATGACATCTTCCCATGCTTTGTCAATGAGGTTGATGCAGTGGAGGACACTGAAATGTTTCTTCCAGAACTCTTATAAGAGTCAAGGACATCTCTTCAGTGACATTAAAACACCTGGCGAAGAGCACCTTTGTGTATAGCTTCTTAAAGTTGCAGATCACTTGCTGGTCCATGGGCTGTAGAAGGAAGTATCATGTTTGTGGAAAAGAACTTGACCTTTATGAAGTCATATTCAGCATCCATATCATCCACCATGGCTGGAGGGTGTGCTGGGGATTGTCCATCAGAAGAAGGAACCTTTCAGACAGCTGGCTATTAGAAAGATATTTCTTAACAATGGGTGCGGACACCTCATTCCATGAACAACTTCCCTGTCACCTAAGCTTTCACACTGGCCTATATATGACAGGCAGTCTGGCCTTGTTCACATTCTGTTCCTTGAATGCACAAGGGGTCTTCTTGGAATGTACACCAGTAGTGGCTTGATCTTTTGATTGGTGCTTGTGTCTGCACACAGCAAAAGGGTCAATCTGTCCTTCATAGGCTTGTGCCCTGGGGCAGTGGCTTTTCCTCCTCCATGATATAGGTTCTGTTTAGCATCTTCTTCCAAAATAACCCTGTTTCATTGCAGCTCAACACTTGTTGAGCGATGTGTCCTTCCACCTTCATGAATTCCACGAATTCTTTCTTGTAGGCTTCCACAGCAGCCCTGTCAGAACTGGAAGGAAGCTTCATCATGTCTTATCACACTGTGGATGGCACTTCTCTTGTGGAATTTATCAAACCATCCTCTGGCTTTAAATTCATCATTTGTTGCATTTGGAGAGGGATTTTCTTGCGGTAATCACTATGCAATTTTCTGGCTTTTTCACAGACTATAGCTTCACTGCTATCACCTGCCAACCTTCTCATCCAACCATACTAACAAGTTTTTCTGTCTCTTCCAGCACTTGTGTCCTTTGTTTAACACTGTTACTCCTTTTGCTACATCAGCTTTGATGGCATCTTCACTCTTAATAGTTGAGATTGTCAACTTCACCATCTTGTATTCCAAGCCCAAATCAGTCACACAAATACCACACTCATGATTTTCTACAATTTCCTTCTTCAATCCAATGGTTATTTTCTTCAAAACCTTCTTCTTAGCTTTCTTGCTCTGCACATTCTGGTTACCTTCATTACCAATCTGCACGTTCTTGTTACCTTCATTACTGCTCTGCACTTTCTTTTTACCATCATATTTGCTATGCACTTTTAGAGCCATGCTGGATGGAATAATACTGTACAGTACTGCATGTGCTAAAAAGTACATAAAAAAGTTTCGCAGCAAATATGTATAGGTCTGTCTACGATTACAATCTCAACCAGAGGAAGCCACGACCATGTGTCAGAGGAGGACTGTGTTTGTGTTTGTGAGGGGAAGATGGTTGTGGTCATGTTCTTCACCTGTTTCGGAGTTCGTGAATGGAAGCAAAATTTGGCCAAACTTTTCTGTTTGCAAACTGAACTGCTCACGAACAGAAGAAGCATTTGTGAACCAAGGTATGACTGTATTAGAGAGAAACTAATTATGAAGTATAAGAAGCAATGGTAACCTCGGGGGGTGATACTAAGCAACTCTTATGATCTCTATGCTTGTGAAACATATAGAATGTATGACACAAGGTTTGGTTTTTGTACTAGCAAAGCACAAAATCATTTTTCTCTACCAAACTCAAAACTTGAGAGGAAAAATTATTATTTGAAAGGATTTCTCAAAGAATCAAACCACAGACAGTATGCTTTTCTAAGGTAACTAATAACTTCACCTTGATTAGAAGACAACCCTCCTTTCCTCCTTTGCTCTTCTCCCCCATCTTTTCCCCTTCTTCTTCCATATCAAACAATCCTATGTCACCTATCTCCCATTCTTTTATGACTTACTCCTATCAGTTTCTGTTTGTAAACAGAACATTTGTGGATAAAATCAGTATTTAAGGTTTGAATTTAAGGATACTGAAACTTAAAATAAAACTTTAAATTAAAAAAATTTTAATATAAGCCTTTGCTATGGTTTAGATCCTAAATGTCCCCCAAAAGCCACGTGCTAAGGACCTGGTTACCAGCATCTGGCACTGTTGAGAGACAGTGAAACTTCTGGGAGGTTAAGCCTACAAGATCGAGTTTTTAAAAAACAAAATAAAACAAAAACATGTCACTAGACAACAAGAGACCTAATTTGCAATGTTACTACAGATAGTAAAAATTACCAAGTAATCTGTGATGGAAACGAGCCTCTGCTTGCCTCAGATAAAAATATACTAAAAAGTACATACTATCACCTGACATTATAAAGGATATAAGATTTCAGAAGAATCTGAGGGTTTTTTCATTCTCATATATATTCAAAGAAGTATTTAATCACAGCACAGACTAAAAATGGTTTTTATACCATAACGTGAGTGATTACAGCTTTAAAAAGAGAAATTATTTTATATCTCTATTCAATAAATTTCAACATACTTGAATAATCACCTACTTATAAAACAATAAGTTGACTTTACCTTCATTTTGTGCTTATAGGTCACTTTCATCTCAGCAGGTATAGACAGTCCTGTCTTTTAATAAAAGACTAAAACAGAAGTTATCAAAAATAGTTCTATTTGTTCTAATTATTACAATTACCATTCTTTCCCAGTAAAAATAATCCACATCTCAAAACTTAATAGTGAGGTGAAATACTCAAAGTGCTATTAAAAAAAAGACTAAGAATTATGTATAAAGCAAAACTATGCTTAAAATACAAAGGAGAAATTAACACATTCTCTGATTTTTAAAAAAATGAGAATTTCAAGCTAGCCAACTTGCCATAAAAGAAATACTGAGAGGGCCAGGGATTTGGCTCAGTGGTTCCAGCGCCTGCCTTGCAAGCACAAGGTCCACAGTTCGATCCCCAGTACCAAAAAAAAAGAAATACTGAGAGAGATTTTTAAAAGGCAGAGTAAAGATAGGGAGCAAAATACAGTCTTACTAGGACCTGAAATCAAAACACTTGAAAAACAACTTGGTGGAGAAAAAAAAGTAGAGCTCCAGGAATTGGAATGGGGCTGACAGGAAAACTACAAATTACACAGAAGCTGAAGAAACAGGAAAAAGCAAAGGAAAGAAAAAAGCAGGCTGCAACACTAGTCCCACCTCCCAGGGAGGAGGGGTCTGTCTCAGCTACCACAAGGTAAGCCAAGAGAAAGCAGCTCCCTGGAAAAGTCCACGGTTATTGTAAACTGCAAAACAGCGTGGGATTTTAGTCTAAAAGCAACTCCTTCCATGTGACAGGCTAGAGTTGGAGAAGAAAGCCAGTGCAGCCCCTATCATATTTGATAGTGATTAATCAGAAGCCATTTTGAGAAAAGACTCATTTACAACTGAGCTACAGAACAAAAGACAACAACTGCACTTCAGGGTATCTGGGGTCATCCTGCCACAATAACTAGGTAAGAGACAGCTACAAGATACAGTTCCAGAGAGAGTGTGAGCTAGACATAGACCCCCTAAGAACTTTAAGCTCAGCCCAGAAAGGACACAGGGGTCTCTTGCTCCAGATTGAGAAATCAGGCTGTTTGTGAATGGCTTTTTGAGGGAGCTGGGTCTGAAAGAGCTAGCCCTAAAGTGAGTGGACTGCTTGATCACTCACCACCCACTCACCCTCAAACCCCTCACTGCCACTGCTGCCTACATCCAACACAGAGCTCAAAGGTCTGTTTGCTTTCCCTATCTACCAGTGTGATCAAAGACACACCTCTGCTGGGATAGTTGCCTCAACCTAAACTGTATGGACACAGGAACATGTAGTGGGAGGGCACTTCCCAACCCACAGGCTGTAAACCTAGATGGAGAAATCTGTGACTTGGGATGCACAGAGGGACATGGAAACCGGGAGTGGCTGGAGTGACATCTGATCCAGAAGATAAAAAATTCTATTGAAAGTATGGGCAGCAGAATTATCCAATTTGAAGTCACAGTGTCAGAACTAGAAGACAAGGGTGATGCACATGACTACATACTGAGAGATACATTAAAAACAACAAGGGATAATGGAAAATGGATCCAACAGATGTTAGATGACATAAAGAAGACTAATCTAAGATTAACTGTAATTAGTGAAAAATCAGAAGATAGCAGAATGGCATTAAAAACCTGTTTACCAAGATAATAGCAGAAAACTTTACAAGTATGGGAAAGTAATTTAATGTACAGATAAGCAAAGCATACAAAACACCAAAAAGCCACAATCAGAAAAGAAATTTTCCATGACACACCTGATCTTTGATAAAGAAGCCAAAAACATATGCTGAAGGAAAGATAACCTCATTGAAAAATGATGCTGGAAAAACTGGCTATATACATGTGGAAGATTGAATCTAGACTCACATCTCTCACCATGTACTGAACTAAAATAAAAAAGGATTAAAGCTCTAAATATTAAAACACAATCTGCTGGAAAATAAAATAAGTAAAACTCTGAAAAACACAGCCATAGGTAAGAACTTTACAAATTAGATTCTGGAATTAGATAGCAGTAATGGTTATACATTCTTGTGAATATGATTAAATTACTAGAATGTATACTTTAAAATGTTTTATTAGTATATGTTTGTGAGTTATTATATTCAGCTTGGAGAACTGATACATATACATACCACATTTGATCAATTTTACTCTCCCTACCCTCCCTTCTCCCTCCTTTACCAGATCCCCTCCCATTTCTACAGGGTTAACACCCTTGATGCTTAACATGGTTCTTTTATTCTTCTCTTTAAAGTATTTGTATTTTTGTGGGACTGCATAACTCTGTAATCATAAAACCCCCCTAGACCCAACTGTGATTGAATGTGAGTAAATAGATAAAGATGCTTGTTAGTTCTGGGACACTAGATAAGATCTGTATCAGCCATAAGGTCTCAAAGTAAATTACTCAACTCTTTGTTCGAAACTGATGTTCCAGATACCGCTATCTATAAAACAATCTACAAACATCTGCTGACCATCAGTATGTGTCAGCTGACCACAAACCTTTGTTCCTCTTCTGTAAATTTCACCTGTTAACTTCCCCTGCAACCCCCTATAAAAAGAACCTCGGACTCTGGGCTAGTCGCCTCTCTAAGCTACCTTGCTTTGGGAGTGCCATCTGGCCAGACTAAGGTCTGTTTTACTTTCCAACTTGTCCGGTGTGTTCCTTCCCGGGTGTTCTTCGCTGCAGTCAGCTCCTCGGAGCATTTGGTAAGGCCCTCAGTCTTACATTTTGGATCTCTCATATTAGAGAAATCATGTAACATTTACCTCAATTTGACTTGTTTCACTTAGTATTATGGTCTCAAGAGCCATACATTTTCATACAAGGCACTGAAATTTATCTTCCTTCATGGCTAAGAAGTACTCCATGGTGTATATATACCACATTTTCTTTGTCCACTCATCTGTTGATGGGCATACAGGCTGCTTCCATGATTTAGATACAGTATTGTGAGTTGTGCTGCTATAAACATTGGTAAGCATCAGTGTCTTCTTCATCTCTTTCTTCAGAGCAATATAGGTTTCATTTTACAACTTTTTCACTTCCTTCGTATTATGGTTTTTATCTAGACGTTCCCCTAAAGCCTCATGTGCTCATAGGTGGGGCTTCTGGTAGGTGATTAGATTGTGGAGGTTAGATACTTATCAGTGGATTAGTCCACTGATGAGTTTACAGCTAAATGTGATACTGGGAAGTGAAGCCTGGTCAGAGGTGGGTTACTAAGATACAAGCCAGCAAAGTCTGTCTACTCTTTTCTCCTTGACTTCTCATTGACCTCCTTGATCTCCTTGACTCCCATGCCATGAGCAAGCCTCCTCTGTCATGCCTTTCCACATGCCACCCTGCCGTGGAACCAGCCGACTATGGACCAAAACTTTTACAAACTGTGTGCCAAAATAAACTTTTCTTCCTTAGAGTTGTGGGTGTCAGCAGTATTGTGTCCCAACATCAAGAAACAAAGACACTTGGTTAGATTAATTCCTAGGTATTTAACTTGTGATGCTATTGTGAATGA
>NW_004624737.1:4107538-4119449 GCF_000247695.1 Heterocephalus glaber | reverse complement strand
AAATTATCTATTATTTGTTTTAATCATTTTAACCCTTATTTACACTTTCAGTTTCTCACACTAGAGAAACTATTTGGTATTTACACATGTATGTCCTATTTATTTCACTTTAGAGTATGGTCTCAGTGAGAATTTAGCTCAGTGGTTCCAGGGCCTGCCTCACAAGCACAAGGTCCCGAGTTCAATCCCCAGAACCCCCCCCCCCAAAAAAAAAACCAAAGAGTATGGCCTCAATATGCATCCATTTAGCTATAAATGTCTCTAGTTTCTCATTCTTTTTATGGCTGAGTAGTACTCCATTTTATAAAAAAACCCACATCTTCTTTATCCAGGTTCCAGCTGATGGGCACTTGGGCTGTTTCCAAACTTTAGCTATTACAGTCTGTGCCACTATAAACATGGGTACACATATATCATTGTGGTAGGATTCTTTTAATTCTGTGGGGAAGATACCCAGCAGTGGAACAGCTGGGTCAAATGGGACTTCCAGTCCTAGTTCTTTGAGGTAGACAGAGATATTTTTTAGCTCGAAGAAATGAAAAAATTAGAGAATCAAGCTAGACTGAACATTTATACCTGTCCTAGAGAGAGTGAGTCAAGAAAACAGAAGAAATAATTCAAGAAAATTTCCTAGAATTTAAGGACATTATTCAGATTAAAAGAGTTTCCAGGTTGAAACCTGAACCCCCTCCCCCAAATAACCAGCACAATGAAATAAAAGCAAACTTACACCAAAGCATATAATAGGGAAATTACAGACCACAGAAGACAAAGAGAAGATTTTAAAGAAAGACAAGGTAGCTCACAAATGAAAGGTAAGAAATTCAAATGACTTTAGACTTCAAACTTCCCAATGGCAACCCTGGAAGATAAAGGACATGAAAAATACAGGGAGAGGGAAAGAGAGACAGAGGAGAGACAGAGAGACACAGAAAGAGACAGAGACAGAGAGAGAGAGACAAAGGGCAAGAAAAGTACAATGAGCTTGGAAAATCTTACTGTACAATAAGCAATAAAATACACAAGGACAAATGAAGTCACAAAACTTGCTTGAGGGATTTCTCCAGACAAATTTGGAACAATCTATGTATCAAATAATAAATTATTACATATTTATTTTTTTAAAATCTATGAGTTCACAGTAATAATCAGGGGGGGAAAAAGAAATAAAGCAAAAGGGGGTTTAAAAAAGAAAGATCTCGCCAGGTGTTGTAGCGCACACTTGTAATCTTGGCATTCAGGAGGCTGGGACAGAAGGATCTCCATGAGATGGAGGCCAACCTGGGTTATATAGTGAGTTCAAAGCCACCCCAAACTACATAGCAAGAATCTGTCTCAAAAAAAAAAAAAAAAGCAAAAGTAAAAGTAGAAAGACATTCTTTATATTTAAAAAAAGCTAAATGCTAAAGAAATGATACCATTTTTTAAAGCCACTGTTTTCTAATTCCAATATAACAACTGATTAAACCAAGAATCCTAAAACTACTGGATGAAACATTATTAGGAAAGAGGACTCAAAGTATCACTCCACCGATTATTCAGTAATGGCAAAGAGAAAAATATACCTTTTCGAAAGAGATCTAACAGTCAATCCCTTAATTAAATGATCAAATTTAGCATACTCTAGGGACAACCTGAAAGTAAATGCTTTTTAATGTAATACAATGAGAGGCACATAATACTGTTTACTTCATACTCTTTCCAAAAAAATTTAACCTAAATCCAATCATGAGGAAACAATTAGACAAATCTAAAATACACCTGGGCCTGTAGGAACCAACTTGGACTTTTTCATGAAAAGCAAACAGAGGAGGGCTGTTCTAAATTAAAAATAATAAAAAGTACATACCAATCAATGTTTTCAGGGAGGAAATGAAGATATAAGACAATTGGGAGATAACTGGGGAAACTTGAATATAAATATTAGGTTATATTGTTGAAAAAAAGATAATTACCCAAGCCAGAAAATACTAAGGCAATACTAGAAGTTACTGAAGTCATAAATGTAAATACCAAAATAATCATTAAAAGAGATAAACAAGGGCTGGGGACTTAGCTCAGTGGTTCTGCCGCCTGCCTTGCAAGCGCAAGGTCCCAAGTTAGATTCCCGGTACAAAAAAAAAAAAAAAAAAGAGGTAAACATTTTTTGCTCTATGAAGAATGTTGAATGCAAAATAGGGAAGGTGAAGCCTGTTTTTCTCAATAAACACATAAAACTAATCTTTAAAATATGATACTATATAATAACAGAAAAAAGAGAGTATCTTAATAGTATATGCATAAAAGAAAACAAGACTGTCTTCTGGCTTACTAGTAATACAAAAGTCATTCTATTAATAAGCACCAATTGGTCAAGATCAATCAAATTCAATATCTAGCACTACAGAGCAGGACGCACACAAATCTTTGACTACAGATTTGTATATAAGGCATCGTGGGCTTTTAGTAGTTAATACACCAAGAAGAATTTGTTCTTTCCCAAACTTATTCATTCTTGCTCTTCTATATTACTTTATAATTGTTCATTTTAGTATTTTAAACATTATGGTATCTAATGCTGTTATGGCAACCAATAAACTACTTTAAATCATTTCTCATTTGTCAGATATTCATTTGTGTTATAAAACAGAATATGAACTACAATAGCCCAAATGTCAAAATATGACTGCCTACACTGTTTTCACTCCACATTAAGCAGTTAGCCCTTGACTGTATGTAGTGTCATATGTTAGTAAGTTAATAAAAAAAATTTTTCATCCTTGTTTAGTTGTCTACCTATTCTTTATCAATATTACCAATCTTTGACATTATTTATAAAGGACAAGCACTCATAAATAAATGGAAATTTTGCTTTACTGGATGATCCTAATTTAGTGTAAGCAGAAAGCAAAATTTATATGATTTCATTAATTTACAGTAAGTTTCTCTGTGCTCTCAGTAACAGAATACAATTCTTATTTAAATAACAATAGGAAAGAAACCAACTCACCTTTTTGCACTCATCTGTTCTTTTAGTTTACTGTACATTTCCAGGACTGCATTAAAAAAATATATAACATTTTAGCTTTTAAGATGAAATAAAGAATTTTGAGAAATTAAAATAACTAAAGCAGGCAAAAATATACTACAAAATTCATCAGTCTTCTCTATACTTTGAATTAGGCTGATATTTTGAAATAAAATATATGATTCAAGTAAATGAAAATATTTTAATTTCCATATACATTGACCATTATACATATATTGAACCTGGAACACTTCTGTATGTTGACACCTGTAACTGGGACATTAATCTAGAAACAATTTTTCTATTTAGAAATTACTATACATCTTCCTTGAAATGGAATTATAAATTTAGACTTTAGCCAAGGGAGAAAACTGAGTGACAGTGAGATTCATTAAATTTGGCCCAATATACCAAATAAAATAACACAACTGTATTATAATTAACTATACACAAAAATTTATACCAAATTTATAAAGAAGGAAAAACAAATGCTTACAGCACAGAATAAATTATATAGTAAAATATAATAAAAATATTATTTTTTAAAATACAATAAAAATAAACATAGCAAAGCATATTTATTCATTTCATACTTTGTACAAAGGCCCAGAAATGCAGTTATTCAATAAAATTGTCATAAGTTTCAGCAAAATGATGTACTGTCACCAAAAGGATTTATTGCAACTATGTAGATTACTAATTAACTTTAGAAGAATTCAAAGTATAAAGTGAGTGAGCAACCAGGTGTGGTGGCACATGCCTGTCATCCCAGCACTTGGGAGGCTGAGGCAGGAGGATCACTGCAAATTCAAGGCCAGCATGGGCTACATAGTAAATTCAAGGCCAGCTTGAACTACACAGCAAGACCATCTCAACCCGGCCCCCCACACACAAAATGAGTAAATTATTGGCTCATCAAACTAACTCATCTTTTTTAGACTAGAGAGATAGACAACATTTTTTCCAGGTTTTCTATAGTCATAAGCTACTCCCAAGGGTCTCCCAAGATTATAAATAATACTGTTTACTTGTCTGAAAACTTTCAAATGTGCAATGGTGGCAACAGTGAGCCACCTCTTACTCTGTGACCTCATAGGGCCCTCTCCACATCTCTACCACAGCCCTACACTGTAAAGTAATATTTCTCACATTTTCCAACCAAAGCATTACAGTAAACACATAATACAGAACATATTCTGCTGTTACAAGCATAAATTTTTTTTGAAGTCCCCGGCTTTATCTCAGTTATTCATGTAAATTTTACATCTACTTCATTATTTCCATATAAAAATTACGCTTTACTCAAAACATTTAAGTAAAACTAATGCACCAGAAAAGTGCAGTTTATTATGTTTATTCTTATGTACTCTCATACTCCTCTGAACCCAATGAGGAATTAGGCAATTGTACAATAATGAATGACTTGTCCTTATTCACATTACACTGTAGAATCCTTCAAAAGCTGGGACTATGTCATTTTCAAATTTATAGTTCTAATACCTACCATAATTCCTGACACACACAAAAACTATGAGTAGATAACTATGAGTAGATTGATGGATAAAGTAAAGAGGTAGTTCTGGACATGGCTATTAGTAACATAATATTTATATGAACTGAGAACTGCTGTCCAGACATGAAAGCAAAAGCAGTACCAATACAGAAATTTAACTTCTACTTCCCTTTATTTCTCTATTTCAAATAGCTACCTGGGGGAATAAGCTAAATTCAGCCCTTAATCATGCTATTAATACCTAACTTTTAGGCTTATGGTCTAAATTAATAAAGGGTCTTCCTGGAATTCAGTGGAGTGGTCAACAGCAGAGAATGACTCCGAGATTTGGTGTCCTGACACTGGCATATAGTGGCATGAAGAGGAAAAGGAAGGAAGTGGGTCCTTGAGGCTCAGGAAGGATCTGAAGTGAGAATTTAAGCCCCCAGAGAGAGCAAAGAGAGACTTCAACAAACAAGAGGGAGGTGGCAGGCGGTGATTTCTCCCTGAGCCCTAACTCACGGCTTGGGAAGGGTGGCTCAGTGACTCCAGAGACCTCCACAGAGAAATGCACCAGTGGAATGGAGCAGTGGACACAGCAGACTGCAGTGGCTGGTGAGTTATTCAGGTTCAGATGTCCCCCAGGAGAGGCCAATTGGCTGGTAGCCATCTTGTAGAGGGGCCAACTGAGCTTGGAACTCAGAATAGCTGTGGGCTGGCTCCATCTAACGGCACCCAGTGTCACAGTAAGGGTGCAAAGTTCAAATTGGCAGGAGGTCAGGGAGCCAAGTTCAAGCCAGCAGAAGGCACACAGACTTTTGCAGGCTCAACAAATCCACTTCCAGCCTCACAGCCAGAAACCAGCCTGAACTTCAGAGGAACTAAGGGTGTAGACTTGCTGGGATTATCCACTACCCTGCCATAAAGTTATGGCTGGCTTGCTAGGATTAATCAACTAGGATCTGGACTCTGTCTGACCACATTATCTACCAGTGATAACAGAGACACACCTTAAAGTGGACATTGTTTTTCTTTTCTTCTTTTTTTTCTCTTTTCTGGTTTTTGTTCTCATTTTGTTTTTTCTTGTTTGTTGTTTTTAAATGAGTGAGAACACTTTCTAGTTTTGTTGTTGTTGTTGTTGTTCTGTTTAGTTCTTGTTTCTATTTCTTCCTCCTCTCTTTACCTCCTGTCTTCTGTACCATTCAAACTCAAAGTTTGAGTGATCTTCCTTTGTCCTCCAGCCTTCCTTCTAATGTCTTCCTCTTCTTCTATTTGTCTATTTTTCTCCCAACCCCTTTTAAATCTTCTCCCCTAAGGGTAAAATAGCCATATCGAGGGCTTATTTACTGCATACAATTTTCTGATTCTGTTTAGATTTTTCTTATATAACCACAAATCTAGTTCATATGGTTAAAGGAGGCAAATTAATAGTTACCATAGTTTGTCATTTTCTAGGCTGTGTTTGATACTACTGTTATTGCTGATGTACTACTTTAGCCAAGGTGTCATAATTGTACTAATAAGTGGTTCTTTCTGGTACACCAAGACTGAGATTGCCTAAGGGTCTTAAATAATCCTGTAGGCCAGTGTCAAAGAACCAGGAGGTAGGCCAAGTAGGCAGCAACTTCTTATACCTAATAGATTGAAGAGGTAGGATCTTGCAACAGACTCAAAACCCAAAAGCCACCTACACCTGGAAGATGCCTCTGAGTAGTCATTTCCTTAAGGTTTTGAATACTGGCAATAAAGCTACTTACTCACCATTGACAATTTACAAGCATTAACCCAAGAATTAAACAAACAAAAAGCAACAACAACAACAACAAAAAAAACAGAAAAAAAAAATGAGAAGACATTCAAATAAGATGCAACGTCAGATTATCGGCCCACCAAAGCCAAACCCAGGGGGCAATGAGGTGAAACAATCTAAAATAAAAGAGACAAAGCACTCAAATTCAGAAACTGTCTTGATGTGTATTACAATCTGATAAGGACAAAGAGATATGAGTTTGATCCCCAGTACTAAAAAAAGAGAGAGATTACTAAACATCTTTAAGAAAGTAGGTTCCTCAACCCTGAAGCCTAATAAAATAAATAGGCTCAAAATAAATATTTACTCAAAGTTACTGTGCAAAAATCCTTGGTCCATCATAGATTAAACTGAGCAGACTTTCATTAATTCTTAAAAAAAGAAAGCTATTCTTATAAGTGAGAAAATAACAATAATAATACATAATATAATTATAAATAATGTGATATATAGCATATTATATAATATAGTTATCTAATATAATAAATTCTAATATAATGTTTTAGCCAATAAAATCTGCTGACAGTTTTAACAATGTAATTTGTATTCTGAGCTAAATTTGTATCATATCATTGTTATACAAAATATTCTAGTCTCCTGAATATGGAGATTTAGATTCCTTCCTAAAAAAGAAAAACAAGACAGAACACTGAGATAGATTTAGCTTACAATAGTTTTTTAAAATGACATATGCCTGCTTCATTTTGTTTGAATAGAATATGTCCAACATAAAGTATATTAAGTCCAGATAAAGAAACACTGGTTAGTTTCTTCAGTACATCTAAGCCATAATAGAGAGACTAGGACACCAGAAACTACGTCTTTCCAAAATACAGGAGGAAAGGCAAGAAGGAAGAAGACTGAGCACTTTTGATATTTTCTTACCTTAGCAGCAAAATGAGATTGTGAGCAAAGCAAAACCAACCTATTTTTTTTTTTGGTACCAGGAAGCGAACTTGGGACCTTGTGCTTGTGAGGCAGGCGCTGGAACCACTAAGCTAAATCCCTGGCTAAAACCAACCTATTAAGTGATAGACAAACAAATAAACAAAAAACAATGGAAAACTAGAAGTAAAAAATTAGGCAAATGGTAAAGGCAAGAAAACTTAATCAAAAGACATTCTCTAAGGTAAAAAAGAGAGAAGGGTAAAAGGGGCAGGAGGGCTCATATGGCAAACTAAGCAGAGAAGAAATGGAAAGGTAGAAGTTTTCCTACAAGACTGATATAATAGATACCCAAACAAAGGTTTTATAAAATAAAATCATGGAAATTCAGGGAATAGAATGAACAGGAAAAGTAATGATGGACTTTGTTAGGTAGTAATCACCAAATAATCCATAATTCCCATGATAAGGAATGACTAAGTGCTATTATATTATAATTTTATCAAACCATACATTATGTACATTATAGACAAATTTAACTTACCTGGAAGACATAACTGCAATTTTTCTACTACAGTTGTAATATTCCTTTGCTGAATTCTACACCGAATAATATCTTCTGTTTGTACTATCATCTTAGAAAAGAAGAAATGCAGATTTTTAAACAAACAGCTAAACAGTTTCCGCATACTGATTCCACCAAAAATTGTATCATTTTCTTACCTCTTTCCCAGAATCCTGAAATCTTCGGTTCGTATCAGTAACTTGCACCTTAAAAATAATTTCACTTTAGTTAGACAAATATGCATAAAACTGACCTGATGTAACTGCTCACCCTTGTAATCAGATCATGCTTCATGAGAAACTTAGAACAAAGAAATGCAAATTCAAATTAACTCTACAGCTTGAACTTGAACTTTTGATTGAAAAGGGCTTTTGTTAACTTCAATTACTTATGACAGTTCTTTTTAACAGATTCTGTGGCAAACTTCTCAAATTTACTCAGGATTTTTGAACTTTACTTGCTTCTCTGAGTCTGTCAAACAATCAAATCACTGACCCAATTGACCACTGGTCCCTTTTTGATAACTTCAACAAGGTCTATGTACCATTCATTGTCTGAAGGAAATGGTGATTGCATTTTATGGTAATTAAACATTCATACTTTGCTGAATGCAAACACTGGGTGGTTGATTAACATCAAACGTGGAACTCTCAATCCACAGCTACATTTTAATGCTGCAGGTGCAGGCAAAGTTCAACCTCAAATTTTCCCACATATTAAGTGATTCATTAGGTCATCACAGTAAGGAAGCACATTCTGGTTTATTAAAAATCTCATTAATTCCTGAACAAAGATGTTCAGTGACCTCATTGATGCTGTATTTGGTCTCTTATTATCTGAATATCCTTTACATAATAGTTTTCTAATCATAACCTTTGAATTCTGTCTGCTAAGCACTCTAAATACGAAAAAAAGATTAAATAAGACAATTCTTATAACTAAATATTTTCTATTTTGACAACAAAATCCACAACTCATTTAATAAAGAATGTTTTTACTGTTCTGCAGAAAATATAGATCAACTTTAAAATTATGCATTCCTATTAAACTTTAAAATTTCAATATAATTGACTTTGAGAACAATTACTTATTGTAAGTTTTTAAATGATTTTGAATGATTGCTTTTTATCAACATCATACTGCCATTTAAAAATTCTAAAACTGTAAATTGCATCTTTCATTTGTATATATGTTTGGAGTTCACTACATGGAAAGAAATCTTATTAAGTCAACACATTACTTGCTTTAGAAATAAAGATTACTCCTATCATTAGCATGACAACTGTGTTAATAGAGAATAGAGATCATTCCCAAATACATATACTAATTCACTTCTTGAAAGCAATTTAATAATGACTTATATATGTGTACTATAATGGTTGAGCAATTTAATGAGAACAAAAGCAAATTGAATTTTAAAATATTTCCTACCTTCAGTTTTTCTGCATCTGTCCTTACTTTAAGGAGTTCTGTAATTGCATCTACAAAACCCTGATGATGAAAATTACACATCTTTTCAATTTCCTTGTCGTGATTACGGATACAAGCATCTAACTTTTCCATAAACTTCTTGTGTGCATTTGGCTGGTCATCATACACAGACCTGTAAATATATAAGAAAACTAAAATTAACTTTCTAGTTCAACAAAATTTATTCTCTGTTAAGCCCATCTCTGCAACAACCAGAGACTAAATCTCTAAACAAATAAATGGGTTGGACAGTTAGTACCTTTAGTAGAAATAATTTGAATAAAAGTATTTAATTGTTTTTGGACCTGTTACTATTAAAAGGGCAGAAGCCCTCTAAATAAATCACTATATATCCAGAAATAAGGTCTGAGGCTAAGAAGATGTGAGTCAAATATGTCTTTAACATAACAAAGCTCAAAAGAGAGTCACTAAGTGAATGAATAAGGAATGAATAAACAAACTCACTACTCCTATAGCATTTACTATGTATCAGGCCATGTTCTAAGTATTTTATTAATATAATAATTTAATCCTCATAGCCCCCCAATAAAGTATTGTTATTATCCTTGTTTTTTATTAAGTTTATTGGTACATCTTAGGTATACAATACAGTTATATTCATCATTGGGATCTTGTACCTTTACACAATGTATCTTGGTTCTTATTTTTTCCCCATTCCCCCGCCCTACCTTCACCTCTTCCAGCCTTCATTATCCTTGTTTTAAAGACGTGTTACAGATTATCTAGCTGCCACAAATTATACAGGTCAAGAGTGATAGCTGGGGCAAGAATCCTGGTAGTCTGGTTCCAGAATTCATATTCTCAAATACCATGTTATACTGTAGTCACCACAAGGTTCTATAAATACGGCATACACATGCGTACTATACTCAGATTACACTATCTCCATACATGGGGCACCCCACCCTTGTTCACAACCCAACAAAGCAATAACCTTGTTCCTGGCTCCTGGGATGGAAGCCTTTGAAATGCTCCACCTAATAATTATCTTTATTTATTTGAAGGACCTAACAGTATCATTTATGGTGGGGTCTATCAAGGAAGAGTGAAGAGAGACACTTTAATGAACAGGAGGGAGGTACCAAGGAGTGCTCTCTTCCAGAGCCTAGACTCTCCACAAGGGAAGGGTGGGCCGAACCTGCAAATGCACAGTCACTACTGATGACACCAGAGGCCTCCACAGAGAAATGCACCAGTAGAACCGAGCATTGGCCACACCGGACTGCAGCAGCTGGTGAGTTATCCAGGTTCAGACCTCACCCAGGAGAGGGTGACTGCCCAGTAGCCATCTTGGAGAGGGGATAACTGAGCTCAAAATTCAGAATAGCTGCAGGCCAACTCCATCTAATGGCTCAAGTGCCTTAGTGCAGGTACTGAGTTCAAGTCACTAGGAGGTCAGGGAGTGGAGTTCAAGCTGGCAAGAGACACACAGGCTGTTTTAGGCTCAAGGAATCTGGTTCCATCCTCATAGCCAGAAATTAGCCTGAACTACAGAGGAACTAAAGGGGCACACTGGCTGGGATTATCTACTACCCCACTGTGAAGCTACAGCTAGTTTACCGGAATTAATCAATTTGTCTCTGGGCTCTGTTTACCCACAATGCCTAACAGTGACAGCAGACACACACCTTGAATTGGACATTTTAGGATTTTTTAATCTTTTTTCTTTTTCCTTTTCTTTTTCCTTTTTTTTCCTCCTTTCTAGTTCTTGCTTTGTTCTAGTTTTTTCTTGATTGTCTGAACACAGTTTCTAATTTTTTATTGTTGTTCTATTCTGTCCTTGTTTTTATTTTTTCCTTTTCTCTTTCCCACCTGTTCTCTTCACCAGTTTCCTAAATTTTATTCTCCAGCCTTGCTTCTGATCTCTTCTTCTTCTATTTATGTTTTTTACCCCCTAACCCTTTTAAATCTTCTCCCCTAAGGGTAAAAATGGCAAATTAAGGGCTAAAATTCGTCATTTTCTAGCCTGTATTTGATGCTACTGTTATTGTTGACTGTACTACTTTAGCCAAGGTGACATAATTGCGTTCATCAGTTGTTGCTCCTGGTATACCAAGACTGAGATTGCCTAAGGGGCTTTAAAAAAAAATTTATGGGCCAGTGCCAAAGAACCGGCAGCTAGGCCAAATAGGCAGAAACTTCTCATGTCAGGAAAACAGAGTCGGCTCAAATGAACAACCTAATGTTGAAACCCAAGCCTCCAGAAAAAGAAGAGTGACTCAAGCCCAAAGCTCGTACAACGGAGGAAATTATAAAATTCAGAGCAGAAATTTATGCAATGGAGACTAAGAAAACAATACAAAGAATCAATGAATCAGAGTTAGTCCTTTGAAAGATTAAATAAATTGGACAAACCCTTACCCAACCTTATCAAAAAAGGAAAGAAAATCCCCCACCACCATCCCAAGCTCCTAGGGCAGAGAAGCTGAGCCGGTCCCAGCACCCGGAAGGAAGCTCCCCCGCTGCCATTCCAAGCTCCTAGGGCAGAGAAGGTGAGCCGCGTGGGCGCCAGAAGCAACCCCCCCCCACGGCACCATGGAAATGAGAAGACACATAAACAAGCCTCAAAAACAGACTTCTGGATCACCTACAGCAACCCCAAAGGGAAACGAGATGGAACAATCTGATACTCAACCACCTGGACTCTCTGAACTAGCAACA
>NW_004624737.1:4031489-4079533 GCF_000247695.1 Heterocephalus glaber | reverse complement strand
TGGGCAAGGGTGAAAAGTAAGAAGCAAGAGAGACTATGTAAAGGTGCAAATTTCCAATGATGAATGTCATTATATTGTTTACCTAAAATGTACCAATGATTAGAATGAATAATTGATAATGTAAAATAGGAAGAAAAGGTCCAAAGGGGTAGGGGTAGTGGTAGGGGCTGGGGAAAGGAAACAAAGGAAAAGAAAAATGATGAGAAATGGACAAAATGGAAATAAAGTCTTTGTAAACAGGGAAGGGTGGAGGGCATGAAGGGAGGGCTAGGAATGGGGAACAAATAAGAGCCAAGATGCATTCCCAATGAGAAATGTAATTGTGTTGTATACCTACAATGTACCAATAAAAGAATTTAATACAAAAAAAAACCCACCAAATCATGAACTCTTACGAAGGACTAAGGGATATTGCAGGGAAAAAAGTAAAAGAGGCTCACTGCAAAAATCATCAAACATTCAGTTGCTGATTATGTCAGCAATATGTTCAATGTTCATTTACACAGTATCCTTCTCGACTAAGACAATGCCAAATTAATGAATTCTCTCTAAGCTTGTGTACAGTAAAGTAGACATGAAAATAGGAATGAAAAGGAAAAGTAAAGAATTGTACTGGTTTTTTTCTGTCATTTAGAAATAAAAAGGATATTGGGGGGGTTGAAAGTTCAGTGACTTTTCTTGCACCAAGCAGCCTCCTCTCTGAAAAAGAATAAACTAGAGGATGGCCTTACTTAAGCTGCTGGAGGCCTAATGGAGAACTGCTGAGAAAGAACCTAAATCATTGTATTGTGTCTTTATTTCAAGGGCTAAACCTCCTCTTACCTGGCATAGTTTCCACATGTGGGACCTTTCCTCCACTAAGTACAGATCTGGTCACATTTCTTCCTGCTGTCAACCTTAAGTAGGCAAAAGTTTTATTTAAATTAAATTTTAATGTTTCTGACATTACAGTTTTAGTTATCTGACACTCTAGAAAGCAAAGCATGTGATCAAGAGTGTATAGACTCTGGGGCCAGGGATTTAGCTCAGTAGTTCCATCGCCTGCTTCACAAGTGCAAGGACCCAAGTTCGATCCCCGGTATAAAAAAAAAAAAACAGTGCATAGACTCTAGAGTCAAATGGCTGACACATCCATTTAATTCCACCACTTATGCAATGCCTGAAGCAACGACCTAAATGATCCCTACATCAATTTTCTCATTTGCAAATGGATATAATAATGATCCGTCATTTGCTTCTTCTGAAGATTAAATGAAATAATGTATTTAAGTATTTAAAACACTAGCACATACAAAATATTCAATAGATGTTAATTATTCCAACTGTTACCTAGGTGATCTCTTTTATCTCAGGAACAAAGATCTTAACTAAAGAATTACTTTAGTTTATATACTTATTCCTAGAATTTAAAAAAAAAGAACCTCCTGAATTTCAAAATAAGGAAATAATTTATATATATATATACATATATATATAAATATACATATTCTGCCACGTTACTCAACCATCAAGAGTATGCCTTACAGAGTGCTTATAAAAAACATTATACTAGGTATTATCCAATATTAAACTTTAAAAGGGTAAACATGCATACACATACACAGATATACTACCAGGAAAACCTGGAAATATCCACACTACATATTAATCCAGCATTTTTGAGTGTTTTGTTTTCTTTTTTGTGTACTAGGGCTGGAACCCAGGGCCTCATATATACCAGAGAAGCACTCTACCAGACCCTGACTATGAGGTTTTTTTAATAATCTTTTTTTTTCTTTACATTCACTATTTTTTTTTACAGTATCGGGGATCAAACTCAGGAAGGACCTTGCACTTGCAAGGTAGGTGCAGCATCAATGAACTAAATCTCTGGCCCCTGAGTATGAGCTGTAAATGATATATATAAATATGAAATTTTTCCTTTTTTTTTTGGTACTGGGGATAGAACTCGGGTCCTTGCACTTGTGAGGCAGGCGGCAGAACCACTGAGCTAAATCCCCGGCCCTGAAATTTTTAATCACTTACCAGTCCGATTATTTGAATACAAGGTGACCAAACTTGCATATTTTTATTAATTTTTATAACAGGAAATATAAAAACAACAATTTTATCAAATTTATTCAACAATTTTTCTGTGTATGGTACAAGTTAAAACATTCAATACACAATACAACATTACAGTCTTTCCAAATTCTTTTTGCATTATTGTCTTTCTTTGAACAACATACCTTACACTGTCATGTTGGCCTTTCCTTTTTTTCTGTGGGTGGTATAATTTCAATAAAATATGTACCCACTAAAAGGAATGATGAAGAAGTCAATGATGTACAACCTGATTGGCATTTCACTGTCCTATATTTTTCAATCGTTTGGTCTAGTTAACCTAAACTAAATTGTAAATAATTTTTGGAACACCCCTGTTTTGAATAAATAGCAAACAAGTTCCATACTGTTTGCTCCAGAAGGTGCATAAACATTTTGTAATATTTTTTCCTCATTTTTTGATTATAAAATAGCTTGTTAAATGTTGGTCAACTCTGTCAACACCACCCTCACAATTATTATAA
This sequence comes from Heterocephalus glaber, assembly GCF_000247695.1. The sequence continues at coordinate 4,076,966 of NW_004624737.1, read as the reverse complement.
TCACTGACCACTATTGGAATTTTTTTAGTTTCATTTCTTTCAAGTTCTATCATTTCTGTATTATGAAGAGTTGACAGTAAGGAGATGTCTTTTTGTCTTCCCATTTCATAAGACAGACTCTTCCTCTCATGCAACTATTTCTCCCTTTTTTCCTTTTGAAGATTTTTTGGCACTTCCTTCCTATTCAAACTCAGTGTCCCAAATGTGTCAGTTTTGTATTGTAAAAGAATATTATTGTGGGCCAGGGATTTAGCTCAGTGGTTTCCCGACTGGTGCGCAAGAGCAAGGACCCAAGTTCGATCCCTGGTACCAAAAAAAAAAAAGGAATATCACTGAGTTCTGGAGAATTATACCTAATGTATTTATGATAAGTTTTTATAAATTATAGCTCAAAACTATAGATTATTTTTCACACAAAAAATATAAATTAGTAAAATAAAATAACCAGAACTTACTAGATTTCACTATAAACAAACGTCAAATGCAAACACAATGTTCTAAATAAAACATATGCAAAAAACAATCGATATGAAACTAGACATATGAGTGTAACAAGAATCGACTGATTGAAATGACACCTGCCCAAGTGACTATCTGCTCAAGATAGTCAGTAAACAAACACACTGCCCAAACACACTTGAACTGTTAAGTGGCTAAATGAAAATTTTCTAATAAAAAAAAAGGGTAAACTAATTTTGGTGGAGAAAACAAGATGAAAATTATATATCATGTAGCTGTAACTTCAATGATTTTAGGAGAGTAAGGGGCAGTACTAGGAATTGAACCCAAGAGCCCTTGCACTGAGTTACAGCCTCAACCCTTTTTTAAATTTGTTTGAGATAAGAGTCTCCCTATGTTACCCAGGCTGAACTCAAACTTTCAAACCTCCTCCCTCAAGTACCCAGAGTGCTGGCATTACAGACATACACCACCAACTCAAGCTTCACTCAACAAATACTTAACAATAGCCAATATTTTGCCAAGCAACACTGGAAAGACTGAGGAGAATCACAAGTTCAAGGCCAGTCAGAACTCTGTCTCAAATAAAAACTTCAGGGCCAGGGATTTAGCTCAGTGGTTCTGGCGTCTGCCTCGCAAGCGCAAGGTCCTGAGTTCAATCCCTGGTACCAAAAAAATAAAAATAGAAATAAAAAATAAAATAAAATAAAACTTCATTCAATAAATATTTACTGCACACCTACTATACTAGAAAAAAACTAGAACTAGTATCAACAATGATTATTCTTTAGTAAGAATAAGTGATTTTTCATTTCTCTGTTTTCTATATTTTAAATGAAGGTTTTTATCATTCAATTCAAAAGGAATTTAAATAAAAGTTGTTATACCATTATTCTGCTATCTAACATAGTAGATATTCATTAGATACATATGACAACCATGGGCCTCAGGTATAACTTCATTAGGCCTATATTTAATACATACATATTCATACACATTCTAAGACATATATTACACACAACTAAATAACATTTTGTAGCATTTAAGAAGTTCATGCTATAAGAATTCATGCATTCAAAAATATGTATGTTTATCCACGTAGAATGCAGTGTTTTATGATGCAAACACTTCACAGAAGAAAAAACAACTATGATGGGAATTCAATAATAGGTAATACTCAAATAGGTAGAGAAATAAAAAATGTATTCAGTCATGGGTAAAGACAGGAAAGGGCATGATGTGAAAAAGACAGTTTTACTTATATGAAAATGTCTTTTATTAGTATGAATTCCATTATAACTCTTACAACTATAATTCTTAAATCTTTTGGGGGCTGTGGCTTGGGGGTAAGACTCTCCTCTGTCGTTGTGATGAAACTTACAGATCTTCTCCCCAGATAAATACACAAACACAACAGAAAGATCTACTTTCTTTATGAAAATTGTTGCACGTTCCCAATGTTGGATACAGCAGCGTAGCCTCCTCCAATCCCTGTGTATTGCACTAGAGGTGTACAACTGATAAAAGCTGGTTCAATCTGATACACTTTCAGGAATTTTGAATAAGAATTCAAAAATACTGACTGTACTTGTCTGATACACAGAAGCTATAGGTGGTCATCTTCCACCATGCAAAGAGGGAAGAAGAGAAAGCCAGACTTAAAGGAAGAATGAACACACAGAAAGAAAACAGATGCATGGTCTTCCACTTTTTTGTTCTAGTCTTTTGAAAAGTTTGCCTGGCCCAAGATTTTTTGAGAAACCCAGAGCAAGATTCCATCATTTTTTTCCTTTATCCTTAAGTCAACTCAAATTGGTTTGGTTCTCGATGAAGATACTCACACACTCATACACATACATACATACATATCTTACAATTAGAAGAGGTTTACAAACTCCTTGTCTGACCAATACATTAGAGCATATTTTCTCAAATGAATAGATAATAAACATACCACAATAATGATCATCTCAGCCTTCAATCTAATTTTCAGTTTGTATCAAGACATAAAAAATGCTGGGAAGAAATACTACATACTAATCCAGAAATACGGCTTTCTAGGCATACTTGAAGTTAACAGACTCCTGAGAAAGAGCATGTCAAACAGGTCTCCAGAATAATGATATCATATGAGATGATGATAATATACAACCTATCCTTTACATGCTCAATTTTTTTCAAAACATCTACAATATTGTAATGCTAAGTAAAGAATTCAGGGTAAGGTATGTATCCCAAACATGTATACCTGTACTGCTACTGGGTATCCAAACCAATTAGATATCCTGTAGCTGCAGAGTACAGTAATTGAGAGTCTCTAACAACAGAAAAAAAGTGTATAAACATATCACAGAATACTGAAAAAAATTTCTTACTTACAAAATATTCACCTTCTGTGTATTTTCCCAAAAAATATCTCAGCCAATTTGCTATATATGCTTTTTAAATGGTTTATAAAATAATGACCAGGTGTTTCAGTTGAAAATATTTTGTCAAATAAATTTTAAATGACAGAGATGATATATCCCATTTTGTTTTAAAAAGTGAGAAGAGGTACAGAGCCATGCAAATCTTATATTTATTATATATCACAAACATATTAATAAAATAGTAAAGTTTCATTTGTAAAATAAAGTACCATAAACTAAAAATTTTTAAAAGGACATGATCACATCTTAAATAATCATGACCTGTCAAAGCATCAATAACAAGCAAAGGCAAAAAATGAAATATTATTTTCTCTATATTTCCAACGTTAAATTTTATTTGCCTTGTTTTCTTCTATGTACAACTTCTGTGTCTTGTTCTTGCTAATAGTATCCTTTTCCTATGCACAGGAAAGAACCTAGCACAGTTTGTTAGTTAACATTACTTACTATAACTAGAGTCGACATTGTTGTAGTATTGACATTATAGACATTAACACTCACTCACTGTAATTCTGGATACAGTGTACAGCACAATCACTAAAGGAACATCCTCTACAGTGAAACCTGAATTTGTAATCAGCCAACGCAGATTTGCAATAGACTTCCTTCTTCCTGTTTTTACATTTCTGACCAAAGAGACACCTCTTCCTGTTGACTTTTGTACTACCTGGTAAAATGCAAAGACAAGAAATGGAAATTCCAATACATATTAACTGTATTTTTCCTCTAGGATAAATAATTGCTAAAGTAAATCTTAATTCAAAATACTTAAACAATTAAACAGATTAATGAATGTGGGTATAGATTGCTTCCCTAGAACACTTCAGAAAAATCAACTGAAAATATCAGACTATCTGGAATAGCTCTAATGTGTATTTTGCCGAATAGCTACAGAGATATGCTCTACCAAAGTCCTTTACAAGAATATTAATCTAAAATTAAGGGGAAATTTGCTGAAGGATTGACTTCTTAGTAAAACAACAAAAAGAAATAAAACAATATTTGTTAATGGAAAACAATCACTGAGTGTTACATTTATTAAGTGCCTATTATTACGTTAAAAACTATAAATGAACAAAGATATTTATAAACCCCCAAAATAGCAACAAACTTTCACCAAACATATACTACAGTATATCAGAGAAGAGAGAAACAAATTAATGAAATTAATGACTTCAACACACCTCTGCCAATCTAAAAAAGAGCAGGTAAAAAGTAACATAAGGCTTTAGAAGATATAAAAAAATTAATAGCTATGTGCATATATTTTATGATCCCAATAAAAAAAAAATACACCTTCATTTCAAGAGCATATAGAATATTCATAAAAACCAACCACATATTAAGCCACAAATAAAACCTCAATGAATTTGAAAGAACAGAAATAATACAAATTGATCTAAATATGATGTATTAATAAAATTAGAATTTTTAAAAACACTATTTTAAAACATTTGGATCAAAGAGAAAATACAAAAATAAAACAGCACAATTTCTTTAAAATAGCAATAAGGAGGGCTCAGTGGTTCCGACCCCTGCCTTGCAAGCACAAGGACCCTTGTTCGATCCCCGGTACCAAAAAAAAAAAAAAAAAGCAATAAATATAATAGATCAGAATATATGGGATGTAGCTATGCATAATATATGTGTATATGTGTGCTATATATGTAATACTAGATGTAAAGCAAAACCATCAGAGAAAAACTTACAGCATTAAATAATTGTATCCATAAAACAAAAAGGTATAAAATATAAGAAGAACTAGAAAAAGAATAAAAGAAACAGCCAGGGATTTAGCTCAGTGGTTCTGCCACCTACCCTGCCGGCACAAGGACCCCAGTTTGATCCCCAGTACCAAAAAAAAGAATAAAAGGAATCATTAAAGATAAATGCAGGAAAAAAAATAAGCTGGAAAATTAGTGAAGGTAGTAGGTCCAAAACAGATTTAAAATAAAATTAACAAAACACAGACAACCCTCTAACTAACCTAATGGACAAGGGTAGGGGGGTTCAGTAAAGCTGCAAATACCCAAAATTAGAACTGATAAGAGGAATATAATCATCAAAAGGAGTACTGGGCATAGTGGCACATGTCTGAAATCCCAGCACTCAGGAGGCTGGGGAAGGAAGATCGCCACAAGTTCAAGGCCAACCTAGGATACATAGCGAGTTCAAGGCCAGCCTGAACTACATAGGAAGACCCTGTCTCAAAAAAAATAAGAGAAAGGTAGAAAAATTACAAAATTCTATTACATTGCACTACTCTGTCCAAATGTCTTTGGGAAACTTGAAAAAATGGATAATTTTTCAAAAGAACGCAACTCATTGACCACCTAGGGACAGAAAATCTAAAAGAGAAAAAATTATCACAGAAGAAACAGAGAAAGGAGTTAGATGACATCTCCACACAAAGCATCAAAGATAGCTGATTTTCAGAGAGGTAATTCTAAGAAACCCTTAAAAATCAAATAATTTCAGAGCTAATCCTATTATGCAAAACACAGAAAGAAAAAGGAAGCTTCTAATTTTGTTTAAGGAAATTAACATACATTGATTCAAAGATCAGAAAAAGAGCATACCAAGGAACAAAACTACTGACCAATCTAACTTGTGAATAACAATATAAAATAAAATCTTTAAATGCAAACTAGAGCTTCTGGTGCAGATTTTTCAGCCTTGCATCACAGATCTATCAGTCTCCTGATACGAACCCACAAGAGACAGAGCAGTGAGCTCCACACCTTTGACTGGATCCTTTGGATCTCCAGTGTGGAGACATACCCTCTGCACTCTTCCACATCTGATTCTGTGGGTGGCCATTCTGCCCTTGTAACATCCCTGGAAAATTATTAACTGGGTTTCCACTTGCCAAAGATTAAAACTAGACCTACATCTTTCACCATGCATTAAACTAAAATTGAAATGGATCAAAGATCTAAATATTAAAACACAAACACTAAATCTGCTGGAAAATAGAATAGATAGAACTCTTGAAGACATTGGTGTAGGAAAAGACCTTATGAACAAAACTGATTGCACAAGAAATATCACAAAGAATCAACAACTGGGATCTCATCTTATTAAATAGCTTGTGCAAAAGAAACCAACAGAATGAAGAGACAACCCACAGTTTGGGTAAAAAATTTTGCCAGCTGTTCTTCTGATAAAGGAATAATATCTAGAATATATAAAGAACTCAAAAAAATCAGACACCCCCCCCCCAAGGATTTAAAGACCTGATCAAAAAATGGGCATCTGAAATAAAAGACACTTCTCAGATGAAGAATTAGAAATGGCAAATAAATATATGAAAAAATGTTCAACATCACTGGTCATCCAAGAGATGCAAATCAAAACAACATTGACATTTCGTCTCACTCCAGAAAGAATGGCTGCTATCAAGAAATCAACCAATGAGCTGTGTGAGATCGTTCCGGGTGGGCCGGACAGTGGCTACTGCTGCTGCTCCTCGACGGTCGCGCCATGGTGTATGAGAAGGTGGAGGCACTGAGGAAGCAGAGGCTGGCCGAGCTGCAGGCGAAACTCGGGGATCCTAATGATGCAGCACAACAGGAAGCAAAGCACAGGGAAGCAGAAATGAGAAACAGTATCTTAGCCCAAGTTCTGGATCAATCAGCCCGGGCCAGGTTAAGTAACTTAGCACTTGTAAAGCCTGAAAAAACGAAAGCAGTAGAGAATTACCTTATACAGAAGGCAAAGTATGGAGGGCTAAGTGGGAAGGTCTCAGAACAAGGTTTACTAGAAATCCTTGAAAAAGTAGGTCAACAAACAGAAAAGAAAATGACAGTTAAATGATTCCCCGTGGTTAGGTTGGTGGGAGCAGATCTGCTGAGTGGTGAGTGCAGTGATCTTCACACACTATACCTGGGAAGTACGACACCCATCCATCCACTAGGGACCGTTTTCCACACCCACAGCAGTTCACAGCACACAGAAACCTATCTCCATAAGAAAACATTAAAGCATACTATGACACACTCAAGAATCATAAAGTTTATTGTTTCGTTTCCATCGTTTGGCACATACCCAAGGCACATTAGAAAATTAGAGATCATAAATTATTTTGTAGAAAAATAACCAATCCCTTCCTTCTACACATACACAAGTATTTCCAAGAACATGCACAAAACCATTTCCCTATTACAAAGTTACTTAAAAATGTACCAAGGACAAACCCATGTTTGTAGCTGTAGGCTAATAACATTAAAAAAAAAAACAGTATAATCTATAGAAATTTATAAAAAGTAATACATGGCAGTAATTTCTAACTTAAAAAAAAAAAGAAAGAAACCAGTAACAAATGCTGGAGGGGCCATGGGGAAAAAGGAACCCTTCTCCACTGTTGGTAGGAGTGTAGACTGGTGTAACCACTGTGAAAACCAGTGTGGAGATTCCTCAAATAACTAAAGAAGAATAAGCTTGAGACATTTCCAGCTAAAGGGATGCATCCTGAGACCATATTCTTAAGCAAAATAAATTGGACATACATGTTTAAACAGAAACCAAAAGTGGAATTAAGGACTAAAATGTATAATAGATACTGGGAAATAGGAAGATAATGTTCAAATGAGGAGAACAAGGGAGAGGGGAAGGGGAAAGGATAAAAAAAAGAATAGAAGGAAAAAATAGAAACAAAATTTTTATAAATACGGAGGAGACTGAAAATAGGAGTGGAAGGTAGGGAAGGGGGATGAGGGGAAAAAAACGAGATATCATGTACAGGTACAAATTCCCTATGATGAATGTTATCATTATGTATATCTAAAATATACCAATAAAAAAAGAGAAAAAAGAACTCATTACACAAGAAAAAGAAAAGCATACTAGCATACAGAATCCAATAGTAGTTAAAAGACCAAATCATCATGACCAAATATACAACACAACAAACTAAACCATAAGAGTGACCTAGTAAACTAACAAAGACAACTAGGGAAAGAAAATGTGAAATAGAGCCTTCCTGTGGTCAGAACAAACCTGAGATTGTCCAAAAAACTACCACTGCACTTAAACAGGTATGTGTACACCTGTGCTCACAGGAGCATTATTCACAATGGCCAAAAGATGGAAGCATTACCAATGCCCACTGATGAATAATGATTAAACAAAATGTACTATACACATACAGTGCAATATTATTCAGCCTTTAAAAGGAACAAAGTAAGACATGTGCTACAACACACATGAACTTTAAGGACACTATGCTGAGTGAAATAAGTCACAAATGGACAAGTATATGACCATTCTTACATAAGGCATACATAGTATTCACATTCATAGACATAGAAAATAGAATGATGGTTGACAAGAGCTGGTGAGAAGGGAAAACAGGATGTTCATGTTTAGTGGGTAGAGTTTCAATCTGGGAAGATTAAGTACTGCAGACAGATGTAATGATTGCAGAACACTGTGAATGAACTTAATGGCATACAACTTTATATTCAGAAATCATTAAATTTTATGATATATGTATAAATTTATGATATATAATTTTGTTTTATGTATTTATCATAATTTTTTAATAAAAATTTTACAAGATTGTGAAGATGAGAATTCTTGGTAGTGCATTTAGAAATGTCTCCCCTGGGCCCGGGATTTAGCTCAGTGGTGCTGCCGCCTGCCTCGCAAGCGCAAGGTCCCAAGTTCGATCCCTGGTACCAAAAAAAAAAGAAATGTCTCCCCTGATGGGTGTGGTAGCCCACACCTACAATTCCAGCACTTGGGAGGCAGAGACAGGAGGATCATAGTGAGTTCAAGGCCAGCCTGGGCTGCACAGGAAGACCCTGTCTCAAAAAAACCCAAAAAAGAAAAAAAGAAATGACTTACCAATTAAAAGTATTCCAGGTCCTTTTTGCCTCAAATAAAGAATTGGATGAGATAAGCCAAAAACAGTGCCAAAGGTTTATTTGAAAAGTGAGGGGTGAATGGGGTAAGGCAAAAACTGGCTCTGTAGAGACAACTTGGGCCAAATAAGAGCGAAAGGATAAAAGAAACAAAAATAAAAGTACACCTTGTGTCTAGGAGACACAATATGGGCTACTGTGAAGAGTCATGATAGTGGGCTCCTCGTGGTGTCTGCATCTTTATATGCAGTACACATCTTGTGGGAACCCAGGAGAAGTTCTACATATGAAGTCCTGGAAATTATCTGGAACTGTCCTGGGATCTTATAATTGATAGGTCCTGCTTATTTTCCCAGCCAGCTTTGCCACACCCTACTTCCTATATCAAGGAGAGTTAACTGGGAAAATCATTAAGCCAAGAATACAAAATAGAGAAATAAATTGAAAAGTTACATCATTTAGTACTTTGACTTTTATTAAGCACAACGTGGTTGGAGGTATTCTACTCGCTGAAGTATATGGTAGATGCCTGTTACCTGTTAGTGCACTTATCTCCCAGATACAAAGAACTCACACCTATACACTGTCTCCAAACCTACAAGTAGGAAGCACTCCACACAATGACACCTGGAAGATTATGCCCCACCTCAATCCAATATGCACACAGTAACCTGCAACCAATGTCAGATTGTGATAGTGAAGATAAAAGCTCTACCTTGGGGGAGGTAATTGTGTCATTCAAGCTCTAAAACCCAGGGGTTTAAGTTAAGGTTAGACTTCATCCATGGCACAGGAACCCAGAAAAAAGCAGGGGTAGCAATATTATTTGCAGACAAAGTTGATTTCAAACCAAAACTAATTAAGAGAGACAAAGATGGTCACTACACCCTTGTGAAGGGAACAATCCAAGAGGAAGAGGTGACAATCCTAAATATATATGCACCAAATACTAGTGCTCTGAACTATATAAAACAAATATTAATGGACATGAAAAACCAAATAAGCACTGATACAATTATAGTGGGGGACCTCAATACCCCACTGTCACAAATAGACAGATGATCTAAACAGAAAATCAACAATGAAATACAAGAACTAAACCAAACTTTTGAATAAATGGACTTAATATATGTCTACAGAGTGTTCCACCCCACAAAATCAGAATACACATTCTTTTCAGCTGCACAGGGGTCATTCTCCAAAACAGACCATATGCTAGCTCACAGAACATGTTTAAGTAAATGCAAAGGAATCGAAGTTATCCTCTATACATTATCAGACCATAGTGCAGTTAAACTGGAGATCAATAGCATAAGAAACCGCAAGAACTTCACAAATATGGAAACTGTATAATAATCTCCTGAACAACCAATGGGTCACAGAGGAAATTAAAGAAGAAATTAGACAGCTTCTACAATTAAATGATAATGCCAATACAACATACAGGAATCTATGGGACACAATGAAAGCAGTTCTACAAGGGAAATTCATAACAATAAATGCCCATACTAGGAAAATAGAGCAAGCTCAAATAAACAATCTAATGCAGAACCTCAAGCTCCTAGAAAAACAAGAGCAAGACAAACCCAAAGCTCGTACAAGGGTTATAAAGATCAGAGCAGAAATCAATGCAACGGAGACCAAGAGAATGATACAAGAAAATCAATGAATCAAAGAGTTGGTTTTTCGAAGGAATAAATAAAATCGGCAAACCCTTACCCAATCTTATCTAAAAAAGGAAAGAAAAGGCCCAAATCCATGCAATTAGGAAAGAAAAGTATGAAATCACAACAGATCCAGCAGAAATCCAGAGGATCATCAGTACCTCCTTCGAGAACCTATAGTCCAATAAAATTGAAAACAGAAGAAATGGACAGATTCCTAGATACATATGAAGTACCAAAGCTGAAGGAAGAAGATATAAAAATTTTAAACACTCCAATTTCAATCAGTGAAACTGAAAACATAATTAAAAATTTGCCCACAAAGAAAAGCCCAGGTCCTGATGGCTTCATTGCTGAATTCTACAAGAAATTTAGGGAAGTTAATGCCACTACTTCTCAAACTCTTTAATGAAATTGAAAGGGAAACAATACTCCCAAATTCATTCCTGGAAGCAAGCGTTACTTTGATTTCGAAAGCAGAGAAAGACCCAACCAAAAAAGAGAACTACAGGCCAATTTCCCTAATGAACACAAAGGCAAAAATCCTCAATAAGATATTGGCAAACAGAATACAGAGGGTCATCAAGAATATCATAGACCTTGACCAAGTCAGATTCATCCCAGGGATGAATCATATGCAGAGCAATAAATGTAATACACTATATTAACAGACTCGAGGACAAAAACCATATGATCATCTCAAAAGATGCACAAAAAGTGTTTGGCAAAATCCAACACCGATTCATAATAAAAACCCTACAGAAAATTGGACTAGATGGTCTTTATCTCAATCTGATAAAGGCTATCTATGAAAAACCAACAGCCAGCATCATACTAAATGGTCAAAAACTGAAAGCTTTCACGCTAAAATCAGGAACAAGACAAGGATATCTATCCAATATCACCACTCCTGTTCAATATAGTTCTGGAAACATTAGCCACAGAAGTTAGACAAGAGAAAGAAATAAATGGAATAAAGACAGGAAAGGAAGAAGTTAAACTGTCATTATTTGCTGATGACATGATACTCTACATAGAAGACCCCAATAACTCCACCAAAAGTCTTCTAGACTTAATAAGCAAATTCAGTAAAGTAGCTGGATACAAGCTCAACACTCAAAAATCAATAGCTATCTTGTACACAAATAACAGACACACTGAGAGAGACATGGGGGAAATAATCTTTTTCACTATAGCATCCAAAAAAATTAAATATCTGGGAATCAAGCTAACAAAGTAAAAGACCTCTACATTGAAAACTACAGCACTTTGAAAAAAGAGATTGAAGAAGATATCAGGAAATGGAAAGACATCCCTTGCTTCTGGGTAGGAAGAACCAATATAGTGAAAATGGCCATACTTCCAAAACAGCTATATAGATTCAATGCAATCCCGATTCAAATCCCAACAGTATATTTCACAGAACTAGAGAAAACAATCCAAAAATTCATTTGGAACCAGAAAAGACCTAGAATCACAAAAGCAATTCTAGGCAACAAAGATATGACAGGGGGTACCACAATCCCCAACATGAAACTATACTACAAAGCCACTGTGATAAAAACAGCATGCTATGGCAAAGAAATAGACCTAAGGATCAGTGGGATTGATTAGAAGATGCAGACACAACTTCAAACATACTCAGCCACCTCATCTTTGACAAAGGAACCAATCACTCTCACAGGAAGGACAGCCTCTTTAATAAATGGTGCTGGAAAAACTGGAATTCAACCTGCCACAGATTAAAACTAGACCCATGTCTTTCACCATGCACTAAACTAAGCTCAAAGTGGATTAAAAATCTAAATATAAAAACAGAAACACTAAACTTGCTGGAAGATAAGTTAGGTAGAACTCTTGAAGACAGTGGCACAGGAAAAGACTATGAACAAAACCTCAGTAGCATGGGAACTAGCACAGAGAATCAACAACTGGGATCTCATCTTATTAAAAAGCTTCTGCACTGCAAGAGAAATCACCAACAGAGCTAAGAGACAACCTACAATGGAAAAAATTTTTAGCAGCTGTTCCTCAGACAAAGGACTACTATCTAGAATATATAAAGAACTTAAAAAAATCAGATCTCCCAAATTTAAAGAACCAATTCAAAAAGGGGCATCTGAAATGAACAGACATTTCTCAGACAAAGAAGTAAAAGCAGCAAACAAACATATGAAAAATGTTCAACATCACTGGCCATTCAAGAGATGCAGATGAAAACAACACTGAGATTCCACCTCACTCCAGAAAGAATGGCTGCTATCATGAAATCAACCAATAACAAGTTCTGGCGGGGCTGTGGGGAAAAAGGAACCCTCCTCCACTGCTGGTAGGAGTGTAAACTGGTGCAACCACTATGGAATCAGTATGGAGATACCTCAAAGAACTAGGACTAGAGGTCCCATTTGACCCAGCTATTCCCCTGGTGGGTATCTTTCCAAAAGAATTAAAAGAATTATACCACAGTGATATATGCATACCCACATTTAGAGCGGTACAGTTTGTAATAGGTAAAACTTGGAAACAGCCCAATTGCCCATCAACTGGATGGAGATTGGATAAAGAAGACATGATTTTTTTTTTATAAAATGGAGTACTACTCAGCCATATAGAATGAGAAAGTAGAGTCATTTATAGCCAAATGGATGCACATTGAGGCCATACTCTTTAAGTAAAATAAATAGGACGCACATGTGTAAATAACAAATGGTTTCTTTGGTCTGAGAAACTGAAAGTGTAAATAAGAATTAAAATGTATAACAGATAATGTGAAACAGGAAGAAAAGGTCTTAACAGGAAGAGGAAGTGGGAGGAATGGAGGGAAGGAAAGAAGGGAAAGGAAAAAATACGAGAAAAGGAAAAAATGGAAACAAAGTCTCTAAATAGGGAGGTGTGGAGGGGTTGAAGGGAGGGCAGAGGAATGGGGAAAAAATAACCAAGATGTATCACGTAAAGATACAAATTCCCAATGATGAATGTCATCATCTTGTATATCTAAAATGTATCAATAAACTTAATGGAAAAAAACAAGGCTAGAACATCCATGTTTATAGGAGCACAGTTTGTAATAGCCAAATCTTGGAAACAAACCAAATACCCATCAATTGATGAGTGGATAAAGAAGATGTGGTTTTTTAATACAATGGTGTACTACTCTGCCATAAGGAAGGATGAGCTTCAGATATTTATAGCTAAATGGACAGACCTTGAGACCATACTCTTAAGTGAAATAAATCGGACACATGTTGAAATACCACATTGTTTCTCTGGTGTGAAAAACTGAAAGTGGAAGTAAGGACTGAGATGTATAATGGATGTTGGGAAATGGGAAGAAAATGTTCAAATGGGAAGCGGAACAAAGGGGTAGGGAGAAAGGAAGGAAGGAACAAGAAAAAAAGTGAAAATAGAAGAAAAGATGGAAACAAAGCTTTTGTATATAGGGAGGGGAAGGGGGCAGAGGGTGGAATGGGATAAAGTTTATTTAAAAAAATATTCTCACCAATTCCAATGGAAAAGAAATGGAAAGATTAAAAATGCTTTAAAATATTTTTTAAAAATAAATAAATAAAACAAGGCTAGATATAAAAGAGGATATTTTGTAATGGCATAAGCAACAAACAAATATAAAACAAGTATAAACACACTATATGTTCAAAAAGCTCAAAGACATGAAACCAAAACTACTTGTTACCCCATGGATAAAACAATTAGGTAGTTGAGCAAAAAGGAGATAAGAGACTTGAAAAACACAATAAGGTAATTTGATTATACAGTCATCTATAGTGTTCTTCATCCAACAATGAAGGGTACACATTCTTCTCAAGTGCACATGGAATGTTCTCCAGGTTAGACTACATGTTAGGCCGTAATACAAGGCTCAGTAAATTTAAAAGGACTGAAACCATACAAACTATTATCTCTAAATGCAATGCAAAGAAGTTAAATTAGAAATTAATCAGAAGAACATTTGGGAAATTTGCAAATATGTGGAAACTAACCCACTTCTAAATGACCAACAGATCAAAGAAGAAACTACAAGGGAAATGAAAAATACTTTAAGATTAATGAAAATGAAAACACACAATACCAAAAATTTTTAGATGAAGGTAATGCCACGCTTGGAGAGAAATATATAGCTATAAAAGCCTATGTGAAAAAATAGAAAATACCTCAAATCAATAATCTAAACTTCCATCATAAGACACTAATAAAAAGGAGAACAAACTAACCCTCCCCCCCCAAAAAAAGCAGGAAATATGAAGTAATAAGATTAGGCCAGATATAAGTTTTAAAAATAGAAAAACAGAGAAAATAGAGTTGGTTCTTAAAAATATCAACAAACTCACAAACCTTTAACTAGGCTGACCCCCACAAGAGACACTTAAATTACTAAATTCAAGCACTAGCCTGATTCCAAAGCCAGATAGAGACAAAAAAAAGGAAAAATACAGATCAGTGTGAATACAGCCATTAAAAATATTAGCACACTAGCACACAACTATACAGTAAAAGGATTTACACTATAACCAAATGGAATTTATCCTATGACTAGAGAGTAGATCAATTTAAGAAAAATCAATGTGATGCAAGAAATCAATGTTTTCACAAGAAAACGACAGATTAATATTTATTATGAAAATATATGCAAAAATCCTCATCAAAATCAAGAAAACAGAATTCAGCAACAAATAAAAAGGATTAAAGTTTATGCACTATGACCAAACTGGATTTACCCCACAAATGCAAAGTTGGTTTATATCTGAAAATTAATGTAACACACCATATCAACAGAATATGGGACAAAAAATCTGATCACCTAAGGTACAGTAAAAGCATCTAACATCCCCTCATAATAAAAACACTCAGCAAACTAAGAATGGAAGGAAACTTCCTCAACCTGATAAACAGTATCTATGAAATCCTTAAAGCAGTGATTGAGTGTGCCTGTTGTCCATATTCTCACCAATGGATACACAGTCATTTCTTAAATTGTAGACATTTCAATTGTTTGGTTTAACATTGGTTTAATCTGCATTCCTAACAAGTAATGGTATTAAGCATCTTCTCACATACTTAGATACCCTGTGTCTTTTTTATGACATCTGTTCAAATCACTAATCCATTTTTTAATTAGTTTTTAATTAGTTTAATTAGTTTTCAGAGTGTAATTCTTTTACCAGAGACGTCACTTACAAATATTTTCTCCCAGCGTGTGTCTTGTCTTTTCACCCCCTTAACAGTATCATTGAAAAATCAAATGTTCTCAATTTTAATGAAGTCCAATTTGTCAATTTTCTTTTATATATTAAACTTTCGAAATAGTATCTAAAAAAATCATTGCATGTCCCAAAATCATACAGCTTTTCTCCCATGTTTTCCAGTTTTAGTTTTCATTTTACATTTAAGTCTATGGCTCATTTTAATTTTTGATTCACACCAAACACTAATCAAAGTTCATTATTTTGCACATAAGAATCCAATTGTTCTACCAATAGCTCCTTTTTTTTTTTTGGTACCAGGGATCAAACTCGGGTCCTTGCACTTGTGCGGCAGAACCACTGAGCTAAATCCCCAGCCCCTCCTTTTTTTACTTAAGTGCCTTTTCATCGTTGTTGAAAAGCAATTTACCATGTGTGAACTTATTTATGGACTCTATATTCAGTATCACTACCCTATTCATCTACACTGATGCTAACATGAAACTGTTCTGATTATTATAGCTTTATAATAAATCTCTAAATCAGGAGTGTTAAGTCCTGCAACTGTTCTTTTCCCAAGGTTAGCTGGGCTATTCTAGATCCTTTTTATTTCCTTATTAACTTCAGAAATTTCTAAAAATTTTTACTCTTCTTGGATTTTAACTGATATTGTCTTTGAATCCAGACAAAATTGGGAAAAATTAACACTTTAGTAAGACCAAGTCTTTCAATCCACGAATGCAGCAAATATGTTCACTTACTTAGGTTTTGTTTAACTTCCATCAGTAGTATTTTATATTTATCATGTATAAATCTTTCGCTTTTTTCAAGTTTATCCCTAAGTATTTTCTTATGCTATCAATTTTTTTTTTTGTACTGGGGATCGAACTCGGGTCTTTCCGCTTGCGCAGCAGGTGGCGGAACCACAGAGCTAAATCCCCAGCTTATGCTATCCATTTTTAAAATTCAATTTCTGAGTTGAGAATGTAGCCCATTGGTAGAATCCTTGCCTCACCTGCACAAGTTCCTAGTTTTAATCTTAGCACAAAAAAAAAACTTTAAAAAACTATGAGGTTAAAATTTAATTTGATTGTTCATTGCTGGCATACAGAAATATAATTAGTTCTTGCATATTGATCTAGTATCCTATAACTTTGCTAAAACTCACTTACCTGTTCTAGTAACTTTTCTGTAGATTCCACAGTATTTTCTATATAGAGGATCACATATGCAAATAAAAATGCTTTTCCAAACTAGATGCTTTTTTTAAATGGCCTTATTGTGCTAGATAGGATCTCTAGTACAGTGCTCAATAAAACAGAAGTGGTAAAAAGAAATATTCTTATTTTATTGTTAATTTCAGGGGGAAAACATTCAACATATTACCATTAAGTAAAATGTTAGCTGTAGATTTTTCATAGATGCTCTTTTTCAAGCTGAGGAATTTCAATCCTAGTTTTCCAGGGTTTTTTAAACATCAAGAAAGAATGTTAGATTTTGTTCATGCTTTCTCTGCATCTAGTGAGATGACACAGGTTTTTGTTTTTGTTTTTTTAGTTTAATATGGTAAAAATGTTATGTTAACTGATTTTTCAAATAGTAAACTGACATACCTTATTGAAAGAAATTCTACTTGATGATATGCATGTTGTAGGTGTATTACCATACATAAACATATACTCTTTTTATATATTAAATCCATGTGAGATTTGGTAAAATTCTCTTTAAAATGTTTAGACCTATGTTATAAGGAATATTGGTCTAGAGTTTCTTTTTCTAACAATATCTTGATTAGTTATGCCGTTAATGTTGGCCTCAAAATGAGTCACAGAATATGTCCTCCTCTTCAATTTACTAAGAGTTTTTGTAAAATTGGTATTAATTTCTCCTCAAATTTTGTAGAATTCACCAGTAAAGCTACATGGGCTTAAAGTTTCCTTTTGAGGAAGGTTTTTAACAGAAAATTCACTTCTTTAATTGATATAGGGATATTCAGTTACCTATTTGAGGTGAGCTTTAATACGTTATATCTTCCAACAAATTTGAACATTTCTGTTAAACTATCAAAACTTGCATAGTTGTTCATAATATTTACTACCTTTTTCTCTTGTATCTTTTGTATCTTTTCCCTTTCTTCCCACCCTAGAGATTTGTCAATTTTACTGATTTCAAAGAACCAGTTAGTTTTTTGGTTTCATTTCATTTATTTTTCTCTACTGTTTTCCTATTTCCTTTTTCATTACATTCCACTCTAACTTTTACCATCTTTCTTCCCTCTTGGGTTTCATTTGCTCTTCTTTTTCTAGTTCCTTCAGTCAGAAGCTGCATTAATCAGCTTTCTGTTACTAGGACAAAAATACCACACACACAACTTAAAGAAGGATTAGTTTATTTTGGCTCTCAGTTTCAGAGGTTTTAGTCTATGATTAGCTAGCTCCAAGGCAGAAACTACATGGCAGGGGAAAGCTGCTCAATGTATGGCCATCAGGGAAGCAGAGAGCTTGGGATAGTCCAGAGAAAAGAGGGCTAGGACCAGATATTGTCCCAAAAATCATCCCTCACTGAGCCACCTAGACACGCCCGGAAGTGTTTTATTAATTCTCCAGTATCTCTTAATCCAGTCAAGCTGACAATTAAGTTTAACTGTCATAATCCAACTTGACAACCAAGTATCTCCTTAAACCATATAATCTCCAATAAAGACAATAACAATCATAAGATTATAATTCTACCTAACATGATGCAACTATCCTTTCTACAACTAAAAATGCAATAATTCCTTCCTTAAAGTCTCAACAGTTCCATCATTTCTTAAAAGTCCAAGTTTCAGTCTCCTTTGAGACTCAAGATAAACTCTTAGCTGTGAACCTCTATAAAATTCAAAAAGTAGATTATATGCTCTAATATACAATGGCCCAGGGCAAACATTCCAATTCCAAAATAGAACAATATAAAATAGTGTGATATAAAGGAATCAAACCAAAGCAAGACTGAAACCCAGCAGGGGAAACATTAAATCTTATAGCTTTGTGTCCAGCATCCAGGGCACTTGGTGTCATGATGTGAGTTCCAAAAAGCCTGGCCAGACCCACCTCTAATGACCTTGTCAACTGTAGCTCCCATGGCCTCTTTCCTAGGATTGCTCTGCACATTGCCTGAAGTTTTTCTCAGATGTTCTACATTTCTGGCATCTCCAACTTCCTGGGGTCTCCAATGCAGCTTTGGCAACACTCTCAGAGCTTCATGAATCACCCTCTCCAGAGTTCCTAGAAGAGACTCCAACTCTGTGATATATTGTCTGGCTTTTCAGGCCTTCCTCTGCAATCTGAGTGGAAACCTCTGGTATCTCCATTACCATGGTGCTGTCCATACAATGCTAGTTTTGCAGGCATGCTAAATGCAAGAGTCATGGAGTTTGTTTTGTTTTTGTTTGTGGCACTGCATATCAACTGACCCCAGGGTGATCTACCACTGAGCTACATGCCCAGCTCCTTTCTATATATTCTTATTTTTTACTTTTGAAATAGGATCTTGCTAAATTGCCCAGGCTGGCCTCAGCCTCCTCAGTAACTGGGGTTATAGGCATATGTGACTGTGTCCATCTCTATTTTACTTTTTTAAATTAAATTTTTCCAAGATAAAAGCTTTTTTTAAAAAGGAATATTAGCACTTAAGTTAGTGTTACCTAAAGGGGGTGGGAGTGGCAGCTTTTAAACACTGTTCAAGTGAAAAGACTGCTAGCCATGCCTTCTATGTCCATATGTAAGGAGTCCATCTGCTTGTAAATGACAAGTATATATACTGGATAAATATAAGTATATACCGGATAAGTATGAATCACTGGGATTTGCTAACATAAAGAGGGAGTTCCAACAGAACAGCAAAAGAGAACAGAAAAATAACACCATGAATACATTGTATATATAGTATTCTGTTTGTGAGCACCGCAAGAATCTGTCAATATATTCAAACTTTTCCTCAAAGCAATTTCATCTTTTTTCATGGACACTGCCTACCACATTTTCCCAAAATGAAGTATCTCCTTCATAATCAATACTATCTTGAAAAACTGACCACTCTAGTGATTAATACTATATACTGCAGTTTCAAAATGCAGTGAGGAAAAAAATACAGCTTCCTTTAATCTGATTTCTATTTTTATCAAATGTTTAAACTTTTACTACAAGAAATATTCATGTTGGTAAATTAAAGAAAGTAACTATGCTCTAGCATATCATAGCAGGAACTTCATGTTCCAAATAGTTATAACATGGCTTCGTGTTAATGACACAGCAGCGAATAATCAGGCAAGGTCCCTGATATTCCGGACCTTCTGAACATGGAAACACTCTTCTTCCCTCCCCAATCTACAAACAAAAAATAAAGATCCAGAGAGGCTAAATTTTTGTCCTTCTCACAACACTTCATCAGCGGCAGGACTAGGAAAACAAAACAAAACACAGGTATTCTGTCAGGCCAAAGTGAATTTCACTTTACATCCACAGGTCCAAAAACATACAGGGCTCTCCATTCTAGGAAGTGTATCCTGAAGAAATACTATTGATAAAGCACAGTTTCAAGTTCCCTAAATGAAACACAATTTCATTTATTATTATGAGTGAAAAAGATGAAACCTTATATTTAAAAGGAACTTATTCCTAAAGAGAGTGCCTAAGAATTTTATGGTTCAGTACACTGGCCGATATTCTATTAGGGTTACAGGTATGGAGTCTGGCATGGAATATTCATTACCTAGTACTGTGCTATTTTTAAAGGGAGTAGGTGGAGATCCTTTTTTAAACCAGCAGGAAAAATTATACAAAATTAATGAAATCTCCGTCAATAAGTAAAAGCTCTCCTGTGTCCAGAGAAGCCTGCCTTGTAGGGGACACCGTCACACTAGCGAGTCCTGGAGCATCGGCTCCTCACTCCAGCCCACGCGCCCACCTCGCCCACTCTGGGAGCGCCCGGTGAGAAGGTGCAAGCGTCTCCCTCTCAGTTTCACTGTCCGCGCACCAGGTTTTGCACCTGCGCGCCACCGGGCAGCTCGGTCACGCTGGCTGCCGGCAGTGAACTTTCACCCAAGGCCGGCCTTGTCCAGACCGCCCTCAGCTCCGCTGGGGGCCTGACGTGAGCAGGAACAGGGTGTCCTCGGGCCGAGCTGAGGCCGCGCAGCGAAGCGGGCGACGCCACAAACACACCCACCGGCGACGCGGTGACAGCTGACTAGGCTGAGCGGCCCGCGCAGACAGGTGCAGCCACCTTCCTGGCACCGCCCCGGCCGCAGCTAAGGGCCTGCCGCCCACAAGCGCCCGCGCCCGCCCGCCCCCGCGCGCACGCACCACCTGTCTAGCCGGTGAGCGCGCGGCAGGCGGTGGACGCCCTGCCCGGTTCCCAAGAAGCAACTGACTGGGCGGTCCGAAGTCCCGGGAATATGACAGATTTACCGGAGAGTGGGTCCCACGCAGGCGGTGTCAGTGCTCTCAATCTCCTGTA
The DNA here is from genome assembly GCF_000247695.1 of Heterocephalus glaber. The sequence continues at coordinate 4,055,856 of NW_004624737.1, read as the reverse complement.
GAATCCGCTCGTGCTCTGGGACGGTGCCCAAACCCTCGCCGCCCTCCGCCATCTTGGCTGGAAGCTGAGGAGCCAGCGAAGCGCGGCACTGCGCCGCGCAAACCGCCGGGGCGAGCGGCAGGTGGCGCGAGCGTGGAGGGGTGGGGCGGGACGGTAAGGTTGCGCAGGCGGCTGTGGCTCGAAAGCTCTCGGCTCCCGCTGTGACCCGCGACCTGCCCCTGATAGTCTAGTGACAAGCCCTTTGGCTGTAACAGATATTCTATTCTGTGTGCCACACCCTCTTTTACGCCCTGGGAGTACCCTGGTAATGAAGAAAGTGGACCTTCGGTCACCCGCAGTCTGCATTAAAACCTACGGGAAGCATGTAATCCTAGCACTCTGGGAAGCCCAGGCAGCTAAGAACGCAAATTCGTACCCAGCCTGGGCAATTTAACAAGACTCAGAATGAAAAATAAAAACAGGCGAGAAGTGGGCCGGGGATTTAGCTCAGTGGTTTCGCCGCCTGCTGCGCAAGCGCAAGGACCCAAGTTCGGTCCCCGTACCAAAAAAAAAAAAAAAAAAAAGGCGAGGAGTGACTACGGGACTGTTTAGCAAGAGGGTTTGCTGTACTGTGAGTTGTGTGGACTCAGGAAAAGGAAAACCTGAACTTGTGAAAAGCACAATTTTGTGCTTTGGTAGATTTACTTTAGGAACGAACAAAAATTCGAGTTGAGGACCATGACGACCTCTCCGAGTGCATTCATGTCCCCTGCCCGAAGCAAGTTCACAGAGGCCAGTTAACTTGAAAATAAATGTTAAGCACCAGAAAAATTAAATGAGAACTTAAGGCACTTGATGACAAAGATACAGGAGACTCACAGCAATGTATAATTTCATGCTGAAGTCCTTTAACCCAAGTACCCCAAGGTAGCAGTAGTGGGATGAGGAGGGGTGAGCAGCAGAAAGGGGGAAAAAGAGGTAGAGTACTGTAGTGATTTGAGCAAAGCTACAAGTGTGGGAAAAGAGCTGCTTAACAACTGATTAAATCAGCAACAAGGAACATTAATCGGGAACAGAGTATGAACTAGCCTGTGGGACGATTATTTTTTGGTTGACACTAATCCAGGTCTCTGAGATTCCCTTTGAGTCAACCAGGCCCTTCACTCTCCAGCCATATGACTCACTCACTTCAGAGCCTCCCTAGAAGCCTGCCTTCCCCCGCCCAAAAAAAAATCCTCAGAGGTGGAATTGCATAACCAGAGCCTGAGCTCTGAAGTCAGTGTCTTCCCCAAGAACCTAATATCGGGCCAGGGATTTAGCTCAGTGGCTCTGGCCCCTGCCTCACAAGTGCAAGGTCCCGAGTTCAATCCCAGTACCAAAAACAAAACAAAGAACCTAATCCTTTTATATCTTACTTTCCTCATCTGTAAGTGACAATAATAGTACAATATTGATGTCCCATAGCATAGTTTCTATTGTTGATGTAACAACCTCAAAGTAGCTTAAAACAACTCAAGTATGTTATCTTATAGTTTTATACATTAGAAGTCTGACACAGTTCTCACTGGGCTATAATCAACGTATCAGCACAACTGCTTTTCTTTCCAAAGATTCTAGGAAAGAATTTGTTTCTTTCCCTTTTCCAGCTTGTAGATGCCACCCACATTCCTTAGCTTGTGCCCCCTTTCCTTCATGTTCAAGGTCAGCAACATCACATCTCTGACCATTCTTCTGTAGATGCATTTCCCTCTGACTCTGGCCTAGGCAAGAAAAGTTTCCCTGACCCATGTACTTGGATTGAACCCAACCATAGCACTAAGATAATCTTCCACCTTAAGGTTCATAACTTAATCATGTCTGCAACATCCTTTTTGTCAGGCTGTAGTCACAGGTTCCAGGGATTAGAATGTGTCTTTGGGGGGCCATTATTCTGCCTGCCACACTTTAAAAGACCCCCTCCCTATAAACATTATTAATGCCTTCCTCCCTATTAATCTGGAATTTCTGTCGTCCTTGGAAAATCTCACTCAAAATTTATTTCCTTCATAAACTAATGGCAATCTTCCCCAGTTGTATGTCCCAATACAAATTCAAGTTAGCACATCTACCTACTCCTGTTTTAATAGTTTGCATTTGTTTTGGGTTAGTTTATTAGTTTCTTTTTGTACATTTGTGAGTTTTGTTTTGTAAATTTGATCCTGAGGGAACCTCAGTGCATGCTGGTTTGGAAGACAAAAGAATCATTGCTATATCCAACTGCCTATTCCACCATTGCAAGACAGTGTGAAGATATCAGAGCCTCACCCCTGTTTCCATTGCCTTCACGGTACAAGAGAATCCAGACTTCCTCTGAGAAATTCCCACTACCTCATGCTTCAAGAATATGTAGCACTAGAAAATCACTTCCCAAATTCACCATGTTAATGTCCTTGAACTCAGATGACTTTGTTTTTAATTTGAAATTTCCTGTAGTTCCTCACATGCTGCACATAGCTGAGAGAAAGCTGGAAGAGTTTTGAAACCAAACAATGCTGAAGCACTGAAGCCACTGGAAAGAGTTCAGGATAAGTTAGCGAGGAGCATCCCAAACAGGTCTAAGCAGAAGGTAGGGGTTTAATCTGTAACTGGTAACAATTAGGAATTTAAAACTCAGTTTTTATATATTGACATTAAATGTTACATCTTAAAATGTGGTTACATTTAGCTACCTTCATAGAAATGTACATCACTAATAAAATATTACCTGAAATTCCCTGATTCCCACTTTTCCAAGAGCTCCAAAGTGAGAAACAAATTTACAGACTTGTGTTAGAGGATATAAGCTTCATCCATTCCTCTGGCTATCTAAAAATTTATCATTGGATCAAGCCAAATCTCTATATATGGAGATTTGGCTGTTCATGTGATTTGTTTCTTTATTGAATAATTTTTTAAACTTTATTTGTCCTTAGCTTACTTCCTCTCCAATTACTGAAGTATTCCTACCTGGCGTTAGCACACCCTAATTACTGGTTCTACTCTCAAGAGAGGAAAATACAACCTTTGCAGATTGAATCTGAAACTGAATAGTAAAAAAGAAAAAAACAAGGACAGATTTTATTTTCTCCTACAAAGAGAATAAAAATCTAATTCTCTTTTTGGGAAATGGACTATCTTAGCTCAGAAGATAATCATGACCACAATTCGTACTCTTTAAGAGTAAAACAAGGTAAGGTAAGGAGAGCAGGGCAGGTAACACAGACCAGCTTTCTATTTGGCACCCGTCTCCTGCTGGGGTACTCTTTTCCTTAGCATTCATCATCCAGACCTTCTCCCCTTCTCTGCAATCCTGATCCCACCTATCCAAACAGCTTCAGATACCCTGCTGTGGGAAGCCAGGCCTGCTTAGGCACTCCTTTCACCGTGCTTATTTCAATACCTGCTCATAGAAATTGCCTCTTTCTGAAACAGCTTCTGCTCTTTCCTTTCTGTGGCTTCTGACAGTTCCATTAATATCTGGAGGGCTTTGCCAAGAATTTAAAGGTAAATGTTCTAAATAACTACTTATAGATTCATTCACTCATTTTCAGCGCTAGGGATCAAATCTAAGCATACTATGTAAACACTGTATCACTGAGTTATAGCCCCAGCCCACTATCAGTAAATTTTATTCATGGACATAGATATAGCAAGTACAGAAATGTGAAAGGAAGAAAAGCCTATCCAAGAGAGAAATGATCAGCCTAGTCTGAGGAGGCTGGAGGGCAGCAGAGTACACAGGCAGATGCCACAAATGTGTTGACTTATTTTGGAGCAGTGGATATTGACTTCCTGAGATCCATCCAATATCTCTCTTGACAACTCCTGGGAAAAAAATACACCAAGAAGACAGGCCAGGTAGGATTTGCATTCTGTGTCCAGTATAAAACCAACCAGCAAAGTAAGAATTTGACTTGCAAAAAACTCTTAGTCATTAACAGTTTACCACAACAAGAGCCACTGTCCTAGAGTCTAATAACCCATCCTAGGAAAACCACTCCCTCAGAAAGGAGCTACAGAATGCAGCTACACTAGTCTGGCATTTAACTGCTTGGGGCCAAATTCCAACTGGTCTCTTACTAGATGTTAGGCCTCAGGGAGTTACTTAACTTGTCTAAGCTTCAGTTTCTTCAAGTGTGAATTAGGGATATTAAGAGTCCCTAGATCTTCAAATTGTGTTGAGATTAAAGGAGGTAATATACGTAAATGTTTAATTTAGAGCTCAATTAACATTGCAGTCTAGGATTACCAGGCATTTATCAGTAAACTACCTAGCCCAGAATTTAGCTGCTTCTTTGTTAAAATAAAGACCAGACACATAAATGTCCTTTTTCCCCTGTCCACTAACAAAATAGTATGATTGTGTCTCTGTGTTCATTGCACCCAAACATCATTTTTTCTGAATACTCAGAGGATGAAAACTGCCTGAAATTTGTTTCCTTCTGTTATAGAGGAGAAAAGGGGAACATGTGTTCAGGTTAGGCTTGTGTAAGGAAAGTGTGTTTTTGTTGTTCCTGAGGTAGTACCCATTCTTTGAGGCGCATATTGTGCTGGTAGATAGACTCCATGAGTCTATCTCCACTTCTCAGGATTGCTTCTGGGTCAGATAAGGGACAAGGTACAAACTGTTCACAGCCCAGCCCAGTATCTTGCATCTAGTAAGTCTTCAATGAATATTTGTTAAATGAATGATCTGTGTATAAATATGTCTCATGTCAAGCTTAATATTGTAAGAATATGTCTTGTGAGGTGGAGTACATCTCTCCAAAAAGACTCCTTTCCCTGCCCCTAGGAACCCTATAGCAGATTTCTGATCTTTATCCCCTCAAGACTATTAAAATCATTGAGATGTTTCTTAAAGAGTTTTAGAGCCCTTCATATATAATTATAGGACTGTAACAAAATGTAAAGTGCAAGCAGCCTTTATACATTGACTGTAGTAAGCCAACCCTTCCAAGTGGATTGTGTCAACTCCTTCTAGACATCCAGTCACAGGAGTGCTCCGCCAGCTTCCACCTTTTTGGTACAGTGACACCAAGTGGTGGCATTTTGTAAGTGCAAGAGAATAAACAGCCCAGCCTGGGCTAAGTGGATTCCTGTGGCAAAACTGTGTCCAGGAATGTGCTGTTCCATAAAGATGTGACTCCCACCGTGGAGAACAATAGAAGGAAATTTGAAATCAAAGACAAATAAATCAGTTTTTCATGAAATATGGGCCAGTCATCAGAGGAGTTCAAAAGTACCCCCTGGTTTTATTCATTCAACAATTTTTATTGAGCATTTGCTGTATGACAAGTTCTGTGCTAAGCTGTCAGAGAGGCTTAGGTCATGGATGAGTGGCCTATGCAGTTGCCCTTGGTTTCATACTCTACCATCACACCTTAATTGTTCAATCCACTGAACAATTAAAAGTAATATTGTTGGAGATACAGCTCAGTGGAAGAGGGCTGGGGATTTAGCTCAGTGGTTTCACCACCTGCTGTGCAAGTGCAAGGACCTGAGTTTGATCCCCTGTACCAAAAACAAAACAAAACAAAACAGCTCAGTGGAAGAGCACTTGCCTAGTGTGTACAGGGCCTGAGTTCAATCCCCAGCACCACATACAAACAAAAGATTTTTTTTTTCTGAGTTTCCATTCTCTATCTTTTCTTCATCTTTTCCCTTCCACTTTGTAACACAGATTATTGTCCCTTTTCCTCTTACTTTCTCATTGCTGTTGGTTTTTTGCTCTTCATCCTGTTCAGTGCACTTTCTATTCTTTACACTTGTCCTCTTAGCTTTAATGCCCTTGGCTTTTTTCTCCCTCTCCTCTCATTTAGGCTACTGTTCTTTTTCTCCTCTTGGCAAAAACATATTTAAAATGTAATCTAAATGTAATGAAATAAAATAATTATAGCTGGCATTCACTCCAAGGCCATGCTGTAAAATAACATCCCTTGGGTATGTGCCTTACTCTGTTTTGCTATTCTTCATAGCACTCTTTACCACTTTTGTGTGTGTGTGTGTGTGTGTGTGTGTGTGTGTGTGTGTGTGTGTGTATTTCTGGGCCCTGTCCCTAAAATACAAGCTCCCTGTGAGCAAGGAATTTCCAGGTCTTGATCTTGCTATATCAACACTACGTAGGTTACTGCCTGCCACATTGTAATGGGCCATTATTAATTTACTGAATGAAGAGAGAATGAGCATTTGCTATGAATTAAGCATTGCATCAAATACATTTCATGCCTAATTCAAGTAATCCTTTCAGTAGCTCTTGCAGTAGTAGTAAAAGCAGAATTCAAACTCATGTCCTTCTGGTTCCATTCACTTAACCACTAAATAAACTAAAATGTCTCCCGGTGTCTTAGTTGCTCTTCTTGTTGCTGGGACAAAATACCTTGCATCCAAAGTTAAAGGAGAAAAGATTTATTTTGGCTCACACTTTTTAGACATTTCAATGCATAGTCATCTGGCTCCAAGTCAGGGTGGCACAGCAGAGGGGCATCGCAGAGGAGAAACAATTCATGGCAACTCAGGGCAAGCAGAAGGCAGAAAAACAGCAAAGCAGTGAAATAGTGAAGAAGCAAACAATCACAACAGCCCTCTTTCTGTCCTTTATATTCTATCCAGGCTACTCACTCTTAGCATTCACACCCAGGGCGGGCCTTCCCATTGTCCAGAGCCAGAACTGCCAAACCAATCAGTGGACTAATTTAGTACTCACACACCCTTAATTCCAGCATCATATACTCTAGATCCAGCCACCTCTGAAAAGCCCCACCTGTAACCATATGAGGCTTTGGGGGAACATCTACACACAACTCATAACACCCTCTTGGCGTCCAAAGTTTTCTCTAGTGTTGCAATGAACAGCTAATGGTATCAGTTAAATGTGCAACAATAACTGGGCAACTATACACCCTATTCTGATCAATGATCCCTGGCTTTCCTTGGTGCTCCAGGTGCAGCAGGCCTGTCTTGGTTGGGCCTACATTTAATTCTGAACAGTTTCCCTGGACTCCATCTTATACTATACCTACAGTATGTAGAACACTATACACTCTCATTGGAGAATAAATGAGGTCATGGTATTAGTATAACATATAAACATTCATGAATATGATTTTTAAAGGGGGTACCTCAATCTCCTGAATGTTATGCAACCAAAATAAAATTTACAGCCACAGGAAGACAAAAACCACATGATCTCAAAAATATATGGAATCTAAAAATGTTGAACTCAAAGAAGTATTAAGTAAAATGGTAGTTAGCAAGGCTGGTGGAATGAGACAAGATGAAGAGAGATGCTGATTAAATAATACAAGGTTTTAGTGGGGACAGGGGATAAGCTTTAGCAATCTGCACAGAATGGTGACTATAATTAATAATCCATTTTATATTTCAAAATTGCTAAAAGTAGATTTAAAATGTTCTCATTGCAAAATATAAGTATGTGAGGTGATGTTAATTAGCTTGATTTATTATTCTATCATGTAAACATTTCAAAACATAACTTTTTTTGTTTGGGTTTTTTTTCTGTGTCTTTGGTTTTGTTTTTGTTTTTTTGAGACAGAGATTCTCTATGTAGTTCAAGTTGGCCTTGAACTCACTATGTAGCCCAAGCTGGCCTCAAACTCATGGTGATCCTCCTGCCTCAGTCTCCCAAGTGCTGGGATCACAGATGTGAGTCATCACACCCAGCTAAAACATCACACTGTACCCAATAAATAAAATTATTATTTGTCAATTTTAAATTTTTTTAAATTTTAGAGGATTTTGAGTGTTTCTAACACAAATATGTCAATTACCCTGATCAAATCATTCGCATCATATACATCCATTGAAACATCACACTACTCATAAATATATACAATTACTATGTGTTAATTAAAAATGTGTACTATGTGTCAATTAAAAATATATTTTTAAAAAGAAAAACAAAGGAAAAAAATCTAAGTAGTGATTACCCTGGACATATAATAGGCAAATATGTGTCTCTGTAAAACTCCTTGGTGAAATCTTACAGTATTTCTCTGTTCCCCGAAGGTGTAAATTTACTCCTTGTCTTATCTGAGAAGCTATTCCTTTTAAAAATACCAACTTCAGGGGAGACTGATTCTTAGAGGGAAAAAAGAAGAAAAGAAAGTCAAATATATTTGCTGTCTGTCTGAATCTGGTAATGAGCTATTTAAAAGGATTTTGTAGGCCCGTTGGTCAGTCAGTTTAATTAGAAGCTGATATTTAAATTGTATGTATAACTATCTCTGAAGTACCTACTTTGCTTTTGGATTCGACTGTCTTGATAAGTTGATGAGTTTTTGTACCTGCTTCATGACTAAAATTTTAAAGTAAAAACTACAAAATCCTTTTTAAAAATTCATATGTCTTCATATATCCTGTTTGCTCAGAATTTAACGATGTTGTGAATGCTTGTTTACTTCAAAACTCTGAAGTATATGTTAAAAATAAACCAACTGCAGTGGCACACACTTTTAATCTCAGCTCCTTGGCAAACTGAGGCAGGAGAATTGCAAGTTAAAGGTCAGCCCAGGTAACTCAGCAAGATACTATCTTAAAATAAAAATGGTTGAGGATGTAGCTCAGTGGCAGAGCACTTGCCTACCTGTGTGAATCCCTGGGTTCAATACCTAGTATTGTGTAAAAATAAATAAAGTATATGCACATGTTAAATTCTGTTGGAATAAAAATCCCAGATGTAAATTAGACAATAATAGTAACAGTTAATATTTATTAAGCACTTATTATGTGCCAAGCAGGTATTGTGCTAAGCATTTCATATACACCAACCATTTGAGATAGGTTTTATTATATTCTCCATTTTAGAGTTTCAGAAACTAAAGCCAAAATTCACATAACTGATAAGTGTCTGGTCTAGATTAAAACTTAAACCTTTCATATTAATATACTTAATAGAATAAGATACAATACATTAGTTTGGAATATCTACAACTGAATTTAACGAGTTAAAAAACTGAGTATGCCATTCTAAGATTTTAGAGTATACAGAGTTTTGTTTTTAATGTTCTCTATTTTTTTCTAAAAGCCTGTTATCGTCATTCCTAAAAACATTTCTTTGACTTCCTAAAGTCAAAGAAATATAATATCCTGTTTGCTCTTAAACTGGTAAAGCTTCATGGTCAGCTTTTGGAAAAGAGCCCAAAAGAGTCTGTGAATACAAGTGTGAAACAATTATGTTATCATAAAACAATTACAAAAATTTCTTCTGGTACGTCATCTTGTACAATTCCCTTTTCCTCCTATTTTTTCCCAGCCCTCTGTAGGGCCTCTTTTGGATACACTCTCCCTCTCTACCTCCCACTAACTTTGCAATGCCCTACAATGTGCATCATTTTCTTATCAGTTAGGCTCAGTTATAGCAGCAAAGCACACTGTGACCTCTGGACCAAATCAATTCAGACCTATTTTCTGGGCCTGTTCTAAGGGGCTAACAACACACCTGCAGGACCTGGAGAGGCAAAATGAGCCCCAGGCTACATCCCCTTCTGAGTCAGTCTCCATTGGTAAGGTCTGGCAGCGGGAAGTTCTACTGTACACTTGATCTTACCCAAAAGGCCGAGAAGCGATGGGAAGTTCTACTGTAAATGTGGTAAATAAATGTTTTAAACACTGCTACTGCCTCATCCTAAGACCATAGCTGCCATCATTAATTTATCAGAATCATCCTCAATGTGAAGATTCAGGCACCTATTCTCAATGGATCAGAATTTATATGCTAGTTTAGATCTATTGAGCTTCCTTGTTCATGGAAGTTCATAATGCTGAGTAAAACTGATAGTACTTACTTTCCATTAGCATGGGTCCAGATAGCTGTTAAGTCTCTAGGAACAAGCACATCCCCTGAGGGATGGCAAGGAACCAGCCAAATAAAGGGGCTGGAGTGAAAATCAAGATATTTGAACAGAATGAGAACATTTAGTGGAAATTAGCATATAGTTACGACACGTTGAAAACAGTGATGCCCAGGCCAAAGAGATTAGGGCAGCAAAACCAATTCCAGATCCCACCAGGTGGTTAGTTTCTACCAGGTAGACAATTTTGAATGCCCAAAGCTAACCATGCTAGGACAAAGGAGACAGTGGCAGCAGATCTTTCTTTTCATTTCTTTTTTCTTAAATCCAGTCACCTATACCAAATTTCACTTTTATACTCTGAAATGTTATCCCCCAATTCAATTTGTATAGCTGTCTGAGAAGGCTTTAATGGCTGTTTCATTGACAACACAAATAAACCATAGGAAAAGTATAGTTTCAGCTCAGCTCTTCCCTGAAAAGAAAGATCTCACTTTCAAACTTAATACTGTAGGCAATTGTACCATATTTCACACAAGGAATGAAAACCAACATAGGATCTCGAAATCATGTGATTCTTATCCACCCTTCCAAATGAGAGGCTAGTTCTAAAATGGATGAAGTCTGTAGATTTGGGCCAGGGTTGTGAGACTGGGGGTGGGGAGTCAGGGGTCAAAAGCCAAGGGCTCTGAACAGCAATGGCTGCAGAGGCCACGGTAACTAAAACATCTAGGGTCCCTTTACTTCCTCTCTTGTTTCTCTTTAGACTACTGACCTAGCCATTAGGCAAATGCAAAAATTCCAGAAGGCACTCCAGAAGGAGAAAATTGTAGAGTTTCCGGTGTCTAAAAACACAGTACGGTCCGGGGATTTAGCTCAGTGGTTCCGCCGCCTGCTGCGCAAGCGCAAGGACCCGAGATTGATCCCCGGTACCAAAAACAAACAAAAAAAACACGGTGGTTTCTTCTAGCTATTGAATAGGATAAAAATTACCTGCCTTTCTTCACAGAATGTTTGTGATGCTCATACAAGATGAAGGCTTTGGCATGGAACAGTTCTGACAGAGTTGCAATTATTTTACAACGGCAACTGTATATTGATAATACAAGAATCAATCAGTAAAAATAGTTTTCTATGGCTCCAACACTACACTAAACCCTTTAAAGAAATTCAAATTATGTTTAGTGCAAAATAAACTTCAAAAATATGGTGAAAAATTATTCAAGTTTGAACTGAGGGGGATTTCATAGAACTTGGCCCCAGGACATTTTTGACGATGAAGACACAACACTAAAAAATAAACAAACCAAAAAAAAGAAAAACCTTCCACTTAGTCTACAAATATTAGTCAATAAATATTTGACCATCACTATCATATGCCTTGACTGACATCTTGTTCCCACACTGATAAGTGTTGGATACAAATGCACAATCAGAGAGAACTGAATTTTAAAAGCTGCTCCTTTAAACATGAAGACACATGGCCTTTTATTTTAATTGTTATTGAACTATGCAAATTAATTTTCATATTACTGGGCCGGGGATTTAGTTCAGTGGTTCTGCCGCCTGCCTTGCAAGTGGAAGGACCCGAGTTCGATCCCCGGTACCAAAAAAAAAAAAAATTTTCATATTACCAAAGAAGCTATTTTTAAAATCTTAAATGGAAATAAAGACACATCTGAGATAGCAACAACAGTACAATACAAACATTCTACACTTTTTTCTACAATTCACATTCACCCAAATATAAATTGATTTCATCGATGTCTAATTTTGCTAGATGTTTTCCACTAAAAGATGTTTTAGAGAAAACAGTTGAAAACTCACATAGATGGAGATGGAATATCTATTTGGAGATGACATGAAGTCATTTCTGGTCACTTGAAAGACATTTATATTTTTTAACTTGTGGTAATTAATCAGGAAACAATATCAAAAAGTGGATTATTTCTTGTAATTTCTCTAAAGAAAGTTTTGAGATAAAGTATACACAGAGGTATAACTGGTTTTCAAATTTTTATTCTGTTATAAAGAAAACTAAAAGGAAGGGAAAGGATTACTTTAGAGCCACTGAAGAAAAAAATGAAATATAAAAGTATCCTACCTTAAAGTCACTTCAATGGGCAGCTCAAAAGACTGGATCTCAGCTAAGACATTCTCGTAGATTTGATCTGTGTCTTCTTCAAACATTGCTCCGCATGCCTCTGATTTCTCAGTTGCAGACATTAGATTTTATATGCAAAATGATAGTAATTTATAAAATAAATGTAGTTTTCCTTATAACAATTCTTTGCTCACTTAAAAAAGAAACAAAAACAAGTTCACTGTCTGACTTCAGGCTATCAAAGTCCTTGCTTCCAAGAATGTTGCACAGCTGTTGCTGTCCTGTCTCTACTTATAACATTTTACTTATTATTAACCTTGACACAGTTCAGAAAGTTCCTGGCTAATGCCTGCTATATTTATTCACTTGCTTCTCAAGCAGAGTAACTATAAGAATTAGAACCATTACACTATAAAATTTTATTAAACAGATTTAAAAAACATTTTATTGGTAGATATTTGCAATACATAATAATTACATTTCATGGGCTGTTGCAACATGTATGTAACACATTTTAGTTCTATTTTTAGCCCTTTCTCCTCCTCTCCCTCCTCCTTCTCTCAATCCCTTGGTTACCTTTCTTTTTGCAAACTACCCATATCCCTATTTCCTATTATCTTTTACTTTGTTCTTTATATTTTGGGTTTCTTGTATAAGAGAAACCATATAGTATGTAAGCTTTTCTGTCTTATTTCACTTAACATCATAACCTCAAGGTACATCCATTTTTTTGCAAATGGCTCAAGTAACCCTTCTTTATAGCAAAGTAGTACTCCACTGTGTACAAGTACCATATTTTCTTTATCTTTTCATCTATCGATGGCCATAAAGGCCACTTGTAAGATTTAGCTACTATGAATTGTTCTGGCATAAACACAGGTATGCATGTATCATTGTAATACGATGCCTTTAAATCTCTCAGGAAGACACATAGAAGAGGAATACCTGGGTCAAATGGAATTTCTAGTTTTAGTTTTCTGAACAATCTCCACATTGATTTTCAGAGTGGATGTACTAGTTTACATTCCCACCAACAATGAAGAAGGGTTCCTTTTCCCCTGCTGCCTCACCAGCATTTATTATTTGATTTCTTCATTATAGCCATTCTTTCCAGAGTAAGATGGAATCACAGTGCTGCTTTAATTTGCATTTCCCTAATGGCCAGAGATGTTAAACATTTTTAAAGGTATTTACTGGCCATTTGTACATCTTTTTTCCTGAGAAGTATCTACTCATTTCAGTTGCCCATTTTTTGACTTGGTCTTTTATAGGGGAGGTTGTAAAAAATTTTGAGCTTTTATATATTGTACATAAAGTCCTCTGCCCAAAGAATAGCTGGCAAAAATATTTTCCCATTCGGTAGGTTGTCTCTTCATTCTGTTGTTTGTTTTCTTTGCTGTGCAGAAGCTTTTTAATTTGATATGATCCCATTTGTTAGTTCTTGGTATTTTTCTTGTGCAATTGGGTTCTGTTCAGAGTCCTTGCTTACATCTATGTCTTCAAGAGTTTTACCTATTTTATCTTCCAATAGATTGTTTGTTTTAACATTTAGATCTTTGATCCATTTTTATTTTAGTTTAATACATGATGAAAGCTGTGAGTGTAGATCCAATCTTCTGCATATGTATAGCCAGTTTTCCCAGCACCATTTGTTAAAGATGCTATCTTTCCTCCAGCCTACGTTACTGATCCCTTTGTCAAAGATCAGAGAGCTGAATGTGCCTGGGGTTGTTTCTGCATCTTCTGTTCTGTTCCAATAATCCAGGTGTCTGTTTTTGTGCCAGTGCCCTGCTGTTTTTAATCACTGTAGTTTTGTAATACAACTTTAATTCTGGGATTGTGATACCTCCCATTTTGCTCTTGTTGCCCACCATTGCTTTTGCTATTCTGGGTCTCTTCAGATTCCACATAAACTTTAGGATGCTTTTCTCTGGTACTCTGAGGAATGGTGTTGCTATTTTGGTTGGGATTGTGTTAAGTCTATATATCAGTTTTGGATGTATGGCCATTTTGACTATATTGGTTCTGCCTGTCCAGGAACAGAGGATGTCTTTCCATTTTCTGATGACCTTTATGAGCTCCCTTTTTAGAGTACTGTTGTTTTCATTGTAGAGGTCTTTCACTTCATGGCTTAAGTTAAAACTTAAGTATTTAAATTTTTAAAATGCTATTGTGAATGGTATTATTTTCCTAATTTCTTTTTCTTTATTGGTATATAGGAACACTATTGATTTCTGTGTGTTAATTTTGTATTCTGCTACAATTTGGTTATTTTCTAGGAGTCTTTTGGTAGAATTTTTTTTAGTCTTCTATGTAGAGGATCATGTCATCTGCAAGTATTGATAATTTGTATTCTTTCCTATATATATATATATCCCTTTTATTTCTTTCTTTTTCTCAATTGCTCTATCTCATGTTTCAAGCATATTGAATAGGAGTGGGAATAGTAGATACCCTTGACTTGTTCCTGATTTTAGAGGGAAAGCTTCCAGCTTTTCCCCATTTAATATGATGTTGGCAGTAGGTTTATCATAAATGGCTTATGTCAAATTATGGTAGGATCATTTTATACCAATTTTTGCAGGGTTTTTATCCTGAGTGGATGTTAGATTTTGTCAAAGACTATTTCTGCATCTATTGAGATGATCATGTTATTTTTGTCCTTGCTTCTGTTTATGTGGTGTATTGTATTTATTGATTTGCATATGTTGAACCATCCTTGCATCTCTGGGATGGAGCTTACTTTATCATGATGTATGATCTTTTTTAGATTTGTTGCATTCTGTTTGTTGTAGTATCTTGAGGACTTTTGCATCTACATTCATTAAAAAGGTTGGCCTGTCTCTTTTTTGGTTGAGTCCTTGTCTAGTTTAGCAATCCATGTAATGCTAGCTTCCAGAAATGACTTGGGGATTAATCCATCCCTTTCAATTTCATTAAAGAGTCTGGGCAGTATTGGTGTTAGATCTTTCCATAAGTTCTTGTAGAATTTAGCAGTGATCCGTCAGGTCCTGGGCTTTCCTTAATTAGTAAGGTTTTTATTATTGCTTCCACTTTATTGCCTGTTATTGGATTATTCAGAGTTTTTATATCTTCTTAGTTTAGTTTCAGTAATTCACATGTATCTAAGAATCTATTCATTCCTTCACCACCACACTCCATTACCAGGGATCAAACTCAGGACCTTGCACTTTATCCATTCCTTCTTGATTCTCCAATTTATTGGAGTATAGCTTTTCAAAATAGTTACTAATAATCTTCTGGATTTAGGCAGTGTCTATTTTCATTTGTAATTGCATTGATATGGATATTTTCTTTTATTTTTTTGTAAGATTGGCTAATGGTTTGTCTATTTTTTTATTCTTTCAAAGAATCAGCTCTTTGATTCATTGATTCTTTATATTTTTGTCTCAATTTTATTCATTTCTGTTCTGATCTTTATAGTTTCCTTCCTTGTGCTAGCTTTGGATTTGGATTGTTTTTGTTTCTTTCTGACCTTGAGGTGCAACTTAAAGTTGTTTATTTAGGCTTGCTCTGTTTTTCTGTTGTGGGCATTCATAGCTATACACCTCCCTCTTGGAATTGCTTTCTTTGTGTCCCATAATTTGGGACTGTGAAGCACATTTTATTTAGTAGAGAATCTATGTTAATAATATTTACATTAAATACATAATACAATGTCTTAATTGCGTTAACATATGTCCCTAATTATTCCTGCAACTCTGCCCTTATCCAAAAATCCACACTGCCAACTTGTCTAGGAAAAATGTAATGCCCTGTGGAATGTGATTTTTAAGTTCCTGGGCTTGTTCATTGGTGCCCATCACCTTTCCTTCTCCACCCTACTCTTGGCTGTGTGAATTCCCTCCATTCTACAGTCATTATTCTTTTTTCTCATGTTCAAATGCAAAATGCTCCTAAAGAAAGTTAGGTTTTAATCCTGATCAGTTACTCATGCCTCACTATGAATGAGTTTACCAGATCCTTTCTGCAGAACAGGCTTCGATAGAGAGGGAGAAAGAGCATGAAGATGTCAGGATTGTAAGGGAGCTGGTTGCTACTGAAAGTAAGAAAGTGCAGGAACTGGAGGTCTAAAACATCAATAGAAAATGTGGCCTACAGCCAGCCTCAAGTAAGCCTAAAACACTAAGTGGGTATTTGCATTAGATCCTCCTCAACTCTCTTAAGTTTAACCTCATGCTTTCTTGCCCAGTATCAGAAAGTGGGTGTAGAGACAAGTAGTGATATTCTTCCATATGATGCTATTATTTTTGTTTTTATCATATTTTAATAAGTCTAAAAATTGAAATTTTCTCATAAAAATGTAATAGACAAAGCATGATATAACCACAAGGTATCTGCCATAGACTGCATCAGCTTGCTACTCCTACTGCATCTATATCCCAGCCAACACCTGCACTACAACTTTGGGTTTAGCCGTGTGACTTCTGCTGACCAATGACATGTAGCAGAAGTGACAGTCTGTGAGCTCCTAGCCTAGGCTTTTATAAGGCTTCATATATTTCTCTTTGCCCTCTTGTACCTATGTCAGCACCTGAGAAAAACACTCCCTGAGAGATAGAGAAGCAGAGTCAACTTACCAGTACACAGACTTGTAAGGAGGAGCATATCTTTTCTCCAGCCCCAGCAGTCTGAAATGAAACTGCCTATCCAGGCCCAGGCTAGACACCCAAACCTCAACTGACCCACAGACACAGGAACAATAATATAATTCTACCCCTAATTTCCCTTCCACAACAGGATGGAGCAAATTCAAAAGGAATACTAACATCATTTGCTCCATAACATGAAATAATGGTGTCCTCCTTGAAGATTTAACAAAAAAAATTTTTTTTTTCAAAGCCAGACATGGTGCTGCGTTCCTGTAATCCTAGCTATATGGGAGGTTGAGACAGGAGTATCACAAGTTTGAGGCCAACCTGGGTAACTTAGCAAGACCTTGTTCCCTATCTTAAAATAAAATTTTAAAAAAGAGGGATGGGGATGTAGAATAGTAGAGCACTTCCCTAGCATACACAGGGCCCTAGGTTCAATCCTTTGTACTGAAAAATAAACAAAACCCACAATAATTCTTATGTTAAAGTTATTTATATGAAATGTACTTAATTTATACAAAACTATAAGAATAATTATGAGCAGAATGTCTATCTGATGCATATCTGTATTCTTCACAACACAATAGTATACACCCTGTATATAATAGGTGCTCAAGAAATCCTTATTGAATGAATACATGATAATGGAAACTAAAAGTTAAGAAATACTTTTGCCTTGTAAGGAAATGTTGGTCCAAATCATGTAAAACTCTGACAACTCCTGGTTGAATTTATCAGAATCTGAGAGTATAAAACATATGAGAAATCTCTCTCATCATAAAATATTAGCCTTTACTATAGTACATTGTAGAGAATAAATTTATAATATCTGTAAATATATGTGTACCTGTAATGATCCATCCAACCCTGAGCAGTTAAAAAATTCTTTTCCCTATATAGTTCAAATTCTTGTTCTGAAAAATTCTAAATTTACAGAAGAGTTACAAGAAGGACATAATGAACAGTCACATACTCTTCATCTGATTGTTACATTTTGGCCACATTTGTCTACTCTTTCTCTGTTTTATAATGTAGATATGGTCACAATATACAGAAAATGTGTATTAATTTTAATAGAGTACTTCTAGAATAGGATAGCACTGTATCATAAAGTAATTTAGGCAACAAACCACTATAGCTTTGACTGATTGTTCCATGGCCTGTGCCACCATCCTCTTCAGATGCAGCCAGCCCCACCAGGAGATTCCAGGTCTTGGGGGCAGGGGTGGTGGTGGGGTGTTACTTGCCTCTCTCTGCTCCTGAGTTCTCCTCACCCTCCTTCTTCTCCCACTTCACTCTCTTCTGCTCCTCCCACTTCTGCAACTGAATTTTCTCTCTGCTCTTACTTTCCTCCACTCTATTTAAGACACAGGCAACAACTTCCTGTTTCCACTGGCTCAACCAGCATCTTCCTTTAATTCAGAACTTTCTTTGAGTGTTATTTCCTGCCGGAAGTCTACACAGATTGATCAAATAGGAGAGGCTGTCCTCCCAAAAGTCAGCCGAAAAAACAACCTCCTCTGTCCCATAGTGCTGATGGCAAAATCACCAAATAAGAAAAAGAAAAGAAGGAAATGGAAAAGTTTTAAACAGCCATATTTCAAGATCCCCATTAAAAAGAATGGAGTGTGGGCCTGGAATGCTTCTGGTCTTGACCCTTAAACTCTGTTTCCAGCTGCAGCTCCAATGGTTTGACTGCTTTCTAGGGTCCACCCTGACCACTGGAGGGAGAAGTTGCAGTGGCCCTGTGGTTTTGGGGATATGCTGTCAGGCCACCTGTGGTGTTGATCTGTTCCTGTTCCTGGTGCCCCTTCCTGGGCCTTTTTCTTCCTTATCTGTAATGGAACCTCTGTCTTATTAGTCTACTAGAAACCCCAGTCCCCTTAAAACTAAAAATTGACTTTCTAAAAATGTGAGTTCATTCTTCAGATAAAATTCCATCAGCCTTTTACTTTTTTTCCTCAACAAGACTGGAATCCCAGACTCCTCTTTATACCAGAGATACCAGTGGGAAGCTGTGTGTCATGGTGTGGTGGATTGGCTAATGGTCAACTTGTAACTCCCAGCTGAACTGAATCAGTGTGGCCTGGGAGTGAAAGATCGACCTGAAGATTGTTACCAACAGCCATAAAAAGAAAACTGGAGGGGAAGATCTTGGCCTGTTGATTTGCTAGGAGAAGCTTGCTGCGGATGGTTTTCCTGATGTAAACTAGGATGTTCTCATCAGAGGAGGAGCTCAGGACTTCGCTGTCACTGGGAATGGCTGCTGTTTTCATCAGGGGAGCTCTGATCTTCACTGTGAGCATCACTTCCTGGCTCCAGTGTGGATCCCTCAGCTCGGTGGCACAAATCCTTCAACTCACCAGCGTAGATTTTCTGGCTTCCACCACTGGCCTTTGGGCCTTACAGGTGCAGATCCTCAATACACACAAGCATGAGACATTTCCGTGGGCTCTAGGCCACTGGCTGGACTCGAGGAGGACATTGCCTTGTCTCTAGGCCTTCAGCTGGACTTGTGGGGGAAACTGCTGGGATCTAGGCCCTCAGTTGAATCCTTCGGGCTTCTTGTGTCCGGTTATTCTCTTGCACTCCTTTGCATTTAAATATTTGGTTAATTATCATAAAACAATCTTATAAGTTATGTGTCCTGTATTTAATGTATTCCCTTGCCCAGTCCTGCTGACTACAACACATGGGTTTTACTGGCACAGGTACCCCCTCTACAATTCAGTCTGTAGGAAACATCTAGGAACTGGGGACAAGGCAGAGGTGTCCTGGAAGAAAGAAAAGGGAACCAAAAGGAGGTGGCTCAGCCTGGAAGATAGCACCTGGTGTTTGAGCTCTTCTCAGTCTTGGTGAAGTCTGTTTTCTTCCCTCTCTCTCCTACTCTA
The DNA here is from genome assembly GCF_000247695.1 of Heterocephalus glaber. The sequence goes on along the minus strand of NW_004624737.1, from coordinate 4,036,439 downwards.
CCCCTTCCTATACAAGTAGTTCTCTCATCTTCATGTTTTGGTGGGTGCACAAAAGTAACAACAGAAACCCAGCCATGTAAGAGTAGAAGAGTCTACTGAAGCCCCATGCTAGATGGGCATGGTGGTACACACTGTAATCCCAGACCACTGGGAGGCTGAGACAGGAGGATCACAAATTCAAACCCAGCCTGGGCAACTTAGCAACTAAGCAAGACCCTGTCTCAAAAGATTAAAAAATGGCTGGGGATGTAGCTCAGTGTAAAGGCCCTGGGTTCAATCCCAAGTGTTGGTGTGGGAGCCCCGTCCTAATAATGGGCTTGGTGACTAAAGGCCAACATTGGCCACTCAGCAAGAAAACAAACACTATTAGCCCTAGTCAAAATTGTCGTACTTTTCTGGATGTGTCTGGTATGTGGTTGGATGTTCTAGTTTTAAGGGTCAAGGTTGATGCCATATGTAGCAGTAGCTTTTCACGTGTCACAAAATATCATCTGCCTTTCACCTCCAACACACTTTCTTACAGTACAATTGACAGATAATATAACTTGAAATACAGAAACACTGCCCAAGGTGTGCACGGATATTTTCTATTTCTTCCCCATAAAACTCAACATGTGAAACTCTAATAGCCTCTTCTGCCTGGCATCTTCTCAGCCCAGCAAACAAGCTCTCCTCTGCCAGCATCTCCTCTGAAGCCTGGCTTCTACCTTCTTTCTTTTACTCTGTTTTAATCTTCAGAGACATCAAGTACTGAAGATACTCTTTTTTTTTTTTTTGGTACCAGGGATCGAATTCGGGTCCTTGAGCTTGTGAGGCAGGCAGCAGAACCACTGAGCTAAATCCCCAGCCCTGAAGATACTCTTTTTTATTTTCTCTTATCCTAGAAGTCACTTTGTTTTATGACACACACATACACAAACACAAACACAAAGGTACTCACGCCTCTGAAATCCTTGTCGTTTTTAATGGTAGGACCATCCTTGAAGCAAAGACTTTCTAAAATTGCCTAATCTCTCTCTCTCTCTCTCTCTCTCTCTCTCTGTGTTATGGATCAAACCAAGGGCCTTGAGCATGTTAGACAAGTGCTCTACCACTAATTTTTTTCAATGCCTAAGAGTTCCCTGTTATTATCAGAATAAAGAAACAATATAGACCTCCTTACTCAGTCCAGTGCTCTTCCACTCTTCCATTCTGACTTTTTCCTCTATAATCAATCATGACTCATCATTTTGGGGAGCAAAGACATACACCTTAATTAGAGATAACAAAAGTCTTAACAAATCCTTACATAGCAATTCATATATGTTAGAAATTATTCTAAGCACTTTACAAATATTAATTCATTTCATTCACGTACCTTAGAAGCCGGGCGTGGTGGCACATGCCTATAATCTCAGCACTTGCACTCTGGAAGCTGAGGCAGGAGGATTGCTGTAAGTTCAAGGCCAGCCTGGGCTATATAGTGAATTCAAGTCTAGCCTGAACTACACAGGGAGACCTTGTCTCAGGACAAAACAAAACACCCATACACCTTAGAAGGTAGATATTATTATTAGCTTCATTTTGTAGAATTAAAAAAAAAAAACAGAAGCAAAGAGAAACTGAATAACTTGCCTGGTTACTCCGGTAGTAAGTAGCAGAGATGGTTTCAGAACTCTGTTATTTAACCTCTACCTCAAGTCCCTTCTAAGAAATATGAATTATGCTGATAATGCAGTGTGTATAAGAAAAAAGTGCTCTAATCAATACTATTTGGAAGGGAGAAATGTGAAATTCCATACTTGAACTAAAGCATAAAGATTTTGATTCACTCAATTTTAAATACCTATGCTAGGACAGTTAACTATACATGAGTATGCTTCCTTCTGCTAAGGGGTTTGCAGTCTACTGTGAGAATCAGATCATTTGAATGTAGCTGTTTAAGTGCTAGGAGACTTCAGAGGCTACTGGTGTGTGAGCATGAAGGAGGGGCACCTAGATAGGTAGGAGGCTTCCTTAAAAATAACATTAGAAGGGCCAGGGATTTAGCTCAGTGGTTCTGCTGCCTGCCTCGAAAGCTCAAGGTCCTGAGTTCGATCCCCGGTACCAAAAAAAAAAAAAATGATGTCAGAGCAGTAGTAACAGACAAGTAGGAAGTTGCCAAGTGAAGGAGGGAAAGAGGCAAAAGTATTTCGGACAGAGAGAAAATCATGAAGAAGAAATGGAGCAAACTTGTTGACTATAAGCTTAATTAAAGTAAATCATGTGACCCAGACACTAAAAGTCTAGTGCAAGCCTAGGCTGCATTCATAATTGTGGAGGGCAAACAGGGCAACAACTCCATTGTATTTTGTCCTGATCAACTACACATGGAGGATTTTTCTTAGTACCACCCTTTAACAAGAACATGATTGTCATGGAGCACATTTACAGGAGACTTACTCATTCAGATATTAGTCTTTCAAAAAACAGTTTCTAAAACAGACACATATCCTGCTTTTAAGATCTACTAGACCTCCATGCTCTCCCTCTCCTGTGCCCTCTACTTCCCAGACCTCGCCTCTGCTACCCTTGCTCATTCCCTTGATACACTGGCCTCCATGTTCCTCATACTTTTACAAGCATGCTCCCTCTCAGGGTTTATGCCACTCCTCCTCACCTCTTTTTCTCAAATGCTTCTTGTCTCTGACATTTACTTGGTTCATACCTTTAGAACGCTCCTTCTCAGTGATGCCTTGCTAGAGGAAAAAACACAGCATTTTATCCTTGATCTGATTTTCTCTATCCCCACTGCACACCCTCTACATTATTGTTATCCCATAGTGTTTCCTAACATTAGACAAACTGTAGACTTCCTTTAATTATCTTGTTTATTATCTGTCTCCCCTCTTAGAATACAGATAAATGAAGATGAGGAATTTTTTTCTGTTTTGTATCTTATATCTCCAACGCCTGGATCCATACCTGGCAATAAATATTTGTTGGATGGCTGGGTAGATGAATAAATAAAGAAACACACATATGAAAAAGAAGAAAAATAAATACTTGAATAGCTTTAATATGTGAAGTCAAGAAATGAGTCCTAAAAAAGAAGGGGAAAAATGAGGAAGAACAATTCCAGTGCCCATTAATGGATGATGCATAAATGAAATGTGGGTGTTATGGCTTGTATCTAGATACCTCCCCCCCAGCCTCATAGGTTCATAGTGGAGCCTTTTGGAGGTGGCTGGATCTAAGTGTGTGAATGTGGATTTAGGATGTGAGATAACTGTATTGGCCCCCTAATTGGATTAGCATAGTTCTGGGTGTGATTGAATATATTGACTGAAGAGGGAAGTCCCACCCTAGGTGTGGATGACACCAATCGATAGGCTTGTACCCTGGATAGAATATAAAGAGACAGAAAGAAGGCAGGCTTGCTACTTCCTGCTTGCTCGGCCATGGACTGTTTCTTTTCTGCCATGCAACCCTGACGTGAAGCCAGCCAACTATGAACTGAAACCTCTACAAACTGTGAGCCGAAGTAAACCTTTCCACCTTTATCTTTGAGGGTTGGGTATTTTATCTCAGCAATGAGAAAAGTTGCTGAGACAGTCAGATAAACATACAATGGAATATTATTCAGCCTAACAAAGGAAGATAATCCCCCTCACCTGCTACAATATGGAAGAACTTTTAAGAAAAAGACTGTTATCTCTTAAGAAATATCTAGAGTAGATAAATTCACAGAAACAGTAATTAGAATGGTAGTTGCCAGAGGCAGGGGGTAGAAGGAATGGAGAGTTGTTTGATGGATATAGACTTTCAGTTTTGAGGATGAAAAAGTTTTGGGATCTTTTGCAAAACAATGTGAATATACTTAACACTTTGAACTATATACTTAAAAATGGTTAAGATGATTTTTTTTAATGGCAGGAGAGCTCAGAACAGGATAAAAAATAAAAGTATTCACAGAGAATAGGTCATTGGGCCTGAGAACTGGAGAATGGGTCCCATTTGGAAATTGGAAGAGATTCACAATTGAGTCATATGCAAAGAAATTAGTGGACATGGGACCCTTGATGTGGAGAGAGGACAGCCAGGGAAGTGAAAGTATGACTGGGGTGGTAAACAAAGGGACATTTGTCTGAGACAAAGGTAGAGATGGAGACAGAGCAGAGATAGAGCCTTGGTTGTTTTGCTGGTGAAGCAGCTAACAAGACAGCTGGCACAAGGGAGGTGCTTAATAAATATTTGCTCAATACATAATCTTGACACAGAAAAACAGAGTACTTTGTAAGTAATGGAAAACTGAAACATATTTAATGATGGTTTAACAGTTTGTCTTACAAAATTACCTAAAATAAAGTAGTTAAAATTTGTTTTTGTTGTAGTAGTTGTAGTACTTCAACATTGAGAAATCTGTGAGGATATTAAACTAAGTTAAAACCAGAGCGTTATTATTTTTAGGAGACTCAGCAATATAGCTTGTTATTTCAAAGTTTGTTTTTAAAGAAAAACTATGGCATCCAAAATTGTGATTCCACAGAGTCATTCCATATTTTGTATTATTTTCCAAAAATTCAGGGTATAATATTTCATTACAAAAGTGTTCTAGTTTTTCAATGGCTCTGTGCTTTCTCCATAAACTGTATTACTTCTGCTCTTTAAGAAATAAAATTTTGGTCCTGCTGCTCCTGGCCCAGAGGAAAGGGCTTCTGGGCCACCATCCCTCCCACCACTCCTGGCCCAGAGGTAGGGGCTTCTGAGCAACCATCCCACTGATCCTGATCCAGAAGAAGGGGGTTCCTGGCCACCATCCCTCCCGCTGCTCATAGCCTAGAGGAAGGGGCTTCTGGACCACCATCCCTACCGCTGATTGTGGCCCCTGTCCCAACTCTCCCAGCTCAGAGAAGGTGACCCTCACGGGCACCAACAGCACCCCCCACCCCCCTAATCGAAATGAGAAAACACTTAAATAAGTCTCAAAAC
>NW_004624737.1:3995639-4026138 GCF_000247695.1 Heterocephalus glaber | reverse complement strand
AATGGGGAAAAAATAAGAACCAAGATGCGTTATGTAAAGGTACAATTCCCAATGAGAAATGTAATTGTGTTGTATACCTAAAATGTACCAATAAAAGAATTTAAAAAAATATAATAAAATAAAATTTCAGGGCCGGAGATTTAGCTCAGTGGTTCCACCACCTGCCCCACAAACGCAAGGATCTGAGTTTGATCCCGGGTACCAAAGATAAAAAAGAAATAAAATTTCTTTGAAATATCATAGGCACCCCATAATTATGTACAATTTTTATGGGTCAGTTAAAACAAATAAATAAATGAAACTTTTAATAAGAAAACATTTTAAAAAATTTATTCTAAATGTCTGGTGTCACTCGCTACATTTTTCTTTTTACAAATCATAAAGGACATGGTATTTTTGCGAATGTGTTAATGTTATTATTGGTCTAACCCACATGCTCCTTGGAATATGCCCTAGTTTTATATGTTCCTGGGCCTTTATACATGCTGCTTCCTTTATCTAGAATGCTTTCCACAAGCTTTTCTTCTCATTTGTGACATAGGGATAATATCACCTTCTGCTTACAGTTGTTGTAAAGAGTCCCTGACTGTTAAGCATTTGTTCAGTAAGGCATTTAGGCACGAGTCTGACACAGCAGAGCATCAATAAGTATCATCATTGTTCAAATACCACTTGTTCTGTGGAGTGATTTGCTGTCCTCCATAATTCTTTTGAACATTCCTTTATCAAAGGTTTTACTCCTTGTATTGTTGTTTTGTTACATATTTATCTATCCTGCTAGACTATGAGGTACACAAAAGAAAGGAATGTACCTTATTCTTCTCCAAAGCACCTAGCATGATATAGAGCACTTACTGATTGCTGAATGAAGGGAAGATTTAAATTGGAATGGTGAAACAATGAGTCAAACTAAATGAGTAAGCTTTACTGTTTAATTAGTTTTCTAATTTGACAAGAAATCCAGAACTAATTGTTTTATTTAACTATGAAGATTATTTTTGTTATATTTATACAAATTTGGCATTTCCTTAAGAGACAAGTAAAAGTCGCTTCTACCACGCACAATGTTAACTTCTTTGAATTCTCAATAAAACAGTTGCTATAGTAGAACTAGCTTCACCAAATAAACACTTTACCTTATGCTTCATCAATTTGTAACATTAGGATCTTGTCATTGAAGAATTTTAAACTGATCTTGTTGATCTTTGCTCCCAAATGTAAACCTTTAAACTTTTGCATCCTGGGCAACACAAAATCAGCAGATTAGCAGTAGTACTATTGTCATCGAGCTGGATTATGGCGTCACCTAGTGTTCATTTTTTACACATACTTGAAATTGGCTCAGGCTCTTTTGGGTATTCACTTTTTTTTTTTTTTCCTCAGTTCAGGGGATCGAACTCAGAACCTTGCTCTTGCCTGGCAGGGGCGGCACCACTGAGCTGAACCCCTGGACCCGTGTTTTCATTTTATTTTTTTATTGGTAATTATAAAATGTCAGAATTCATTAAAGATCTTTCTACTATTTTAGCGACTGTTCTGTGCGACATTTATCTTCCATCTGGCTTAGATCTCTTCGGCAGAACTGCAAATTTAAAGACCTGTTAAAACACCCACTAATAAGCTGTCAAAGACGCCCTTTTCTGCCACCAGAACCGGGGACTTTGACCGGCAGGATTTAGGACTCCAGCTTCTGAGAGGATTGGGTACCATTTGCCCCTCTGACCCCAGGCAAGTCTCAGGGTCCCCAATGGCAATGGTACTCCTCTTCTGCGCAGTCTTCTAAACTATCATTCTCTTTTCCCTCTTTTAAAATAAAACAATTCCCTGAAAAATACAGTTTCAGGCATAAAGTAGAAAATAGTACTAAAAATACAGAAATGTTGTGCTCACTTCGGCAGCACATATATTAAAAAATACGGAAATGTTTTGCTTTAAATACTGAAGCCATTTGTTTACATTAAGAAATAGCTTGCGTTCAAAGCCCATAATTGAAAAGAAACCTGAGTCATCAGTCACAGGAGACATTATAGATAAGAAATAAAGCTGGCCGAAACAATTGTATTAAACATGAACAACGTCTGGGGAATTTTTGCTGAGTCATTTTTCAGGAAGTGGGCTGTCCAGGGAGATTTCTACAGGAGGAACAATTGACAATATTTTCATATTAATAACCTCTAGTTGCTTTATTGTTCTCAAAACTTTTGCTAATAAGTATTTTCCTGTTTGGTGAAAAAAACCATTAATCAAAAGACAAAGTCTAATCTATTTGTATGTGTTTGGGATTCTTTTCTTCTGTGATAGTAAATATATTTAAATAAGAGTTAAGAAATTGTAAAACATCCTCATGCATTGACCATAATAGTATCAGGAAATACTTTTTTTCTGAACTGTGTTTATTTTGCAGTGGATCTCACATATGCTAGGCAAGTGCTCTACACTGAGATACACCCCCAGCCCTGAACTTAAAAAAAAAATGTATGCTATAACAGAAACTAGACACTCCACAGAATTAGTATAAATAATCATTTTGAATTCAGATTCCTTTCAAGGCAATAGCAATGTTCTCACTCCAGGGTTTGGATCCTCTTCTGCTCAACTACTTTTGAGATTTCTCTGTTATATCTCAGACAAAGAATAATTGGTGGGGGAGCTGGGGATTTAGCTCAGTGATTCCTCTACCTGCCTCGCAAGTGCAAAGTCCCAAGTTCGATCCCTGGTACCAAAAAAACCAAAAAAAGAACAATTGGTGGGGCCCCCTGGAGACCAACTAAACGATGCAGGCTGGCCACTCAGAGGCCCCTCACAAAACTCTCCAGCAGGACCATCGAGGACAGACTTGGCCAGTGTGTTCCCTGAAAACTCCCCAGTGTACTCACTTTTTGGCCCAGCTCAAAAGCATCGAGCCTCTCCCTTAGCTTGCAAACGAAGGCTTGTGACAAAAGGCTGAAGTTATCTGCTCGTGAAAGTAAATCGTGAAATCAGAACATTGTGTGATTATGATTTCTGTTAGTACAAATAATTATCATGCTTGTTATCTGATTTAACATAAATACATCTCCCACCAGCTGCCTATGCAAGCCTGGTGAGAAAGCTTCATTTCACATGCACAGTGCACTTTTCCTTCTGTACTAGATGATGAATGAAGTGTGTCCAGCTATGCAGTCAGGCACTGGCCTTAAAGAAGGAGTAGGGTATCAGTCTGGGCAGAGACTGGTTTTGGAAAGCCCGGTTAAAACCTTACACACCTCTGGGTTTTTTGTTGTTGTTGTTGTTTTTGGTACCAGGGATCGAACTCTGGTCCTTCTGCTTGCTTGCAAGGCAGGCAGCGGAACCACTGAGCTAAATCCCCGGCCCACCTCTGCTACTTATTAGCTGTGTGATGTTGGGTACTTTTCTGTGCCTGGAGTTTCCTTTTCTACATAATAGATAAGCTCCTATCCCATAAGTTGGTTGAGACAGTCAACTAATTAATGAAAAAAAAATTTTCAGAACACCTCCAGGAAGATAGAAGATAGACGATAGAAGATAGAAGCATTCATTAATCAGTATTATGCCATTGCTTAATGACAGTCCATAGTACCACTGAGGATAATTTTTGTTTTAAGACAAGATCTCACTAAGTTGCCCAGGTGTGTGCCATCAAACCTATTTGAAGATAACTTTTTTTCGGTACTGGGAATTGAACCTAGGATCTTTGTACTGAGCTACATTCCCAGCCCTTCTTCTTTATTTTTTTTTTCCTTCTTTTTTATTTTTGAGACAGGTTCTTGCTCAGTCACTAAGTTGCCCAGGTTAGACTCGAACTTGTGATCTCAAGTGCTGGGATTACAAGCATGTACCATCATGCCTAGGTGATGATAATTTTTTAAGGCACTGATTTATACTTGTGGACTGGTGAATACTCTTTTTTTTTTTTTTTGGCACTGCAGATTGAACTCAGGACCTTGTGCTTGCGAGGCAGGCAGTGGAACCACTGAGCTAAATCCCTGGACTCTTATTACATAGTTATTTTCTGTGTACTCTTATATATGATTTGTTAATTTACTCATTCATCATTTAAAAGAAAACTACATATGTAAGAATCTACTCAGGGGTAAGCTCTTGAAACTCCAGAGTTCAGTGAAAATATTTCCCTTATATTCCAACTTAACTAAGAGAGAGTGGAGTTTGGGTGTGAGGAATCTGCAGTCTACTCCCAGGACAGCATGCATACCTGCTGGAAGAATCATCTTTGCTTCTCAGAGTCAGAATTTGGACACAAATCTGCTTAACCTTAGAGCTCATAACCATGATGAGTTATTGTCTTCCTGGTTCACAACCCAGGACCATCCCTTTTAAACCTGACTCCTAGACACTTCCATTCTGCATGCCATCCCAGGAGGAATCACCCATTTGTCCTGTCCAAGTTCCTAGAGTTTAATCTTGGGAGCAAAAGGAAGAATCAACGATAGATAAAAGAGCTCCACGTGCTGGGAAAGAACCTCAGAACAAAAGAATCTGGCTGGATGTGATGGCTGATGCCTGTAATCCCACTCAGGATTACTCAGGAGGCAGGAGGCAGGAGGATTGCAAGTTCAAGGCCAGCCTGGGCAATTTATCAAGACCCTCTCTCAGAACAAAAAGAGCTGGGGATGTAGCTCAGAGGTACAGCTTGCTAGCATGCTGGCACCTGAGTTCAATCCTTAGTACCACAAAAAAGAAAAAGAATCATTAAATGCTTCTTTAGTATTTCCTATGCTGGTTTGATATTCCTCAACAATCACTAAGACCTCACTATGGAGAAAGAAGAAATCTTTCATTTCCTTGTAGTTTTTCTTCACATCTTGGTTTTTCCTCAGCTTTCTTCCCAAGTTCCTCTTCATCACTTTGTTCTTTAAATATAGTGTTTCCCAGGATTTTGTCATCAGCTCACCTTTTTTCACTTTACACTCTTAAGAGTGTTTACCTTCCACTTGTAGGTTGTCAGATCCCAAGTCTGAATCTTCAATTGCACTTCTCTCCTAAGCTCCAAACTTTACTTCTAACAATTTATATAACATCTCCACCAGAATATCCCATCCCATTCAATACGTCCTTGATGTCACGAACTTTTCTCTTCTCCCGTGTTTTAGACACTTTTTTTGTTGCTGGGACAAAATACAGTATCCTACACCCACAAATTAAAGGAGATGTTTATTTTGGCTCATGGTTTCAGTTCATGTTCGGCTGCCTCCAAGGCAGAAGCAGGATGGCAGCGGAGCACAGCAGAGAAAAAACATGGTCAGACCATGGTAGCAAGAAGCAGAGAGAAAGGAGGGGCCAGGGACAAGAATATATTTTTCCAGGTTGCATTCAGCTACAAACTCATCAATTGATAAAACCATGGATAAGTATAGTGCCTCTATGATCCAATCACCCCATCCAAAACCCCATATCTGAACATATGAGCTCTTTGGAAGACATTCTAGATCTAAACTATAACATCCCTCTTTAAGCCACTCTCATGTAAAACCATCTGCTAATAATAATGTCCCCAATGGATATACCCAACCAGCTCTTGCTCTCCAAATCAATCTCTGCCCCACTGTAATCTGTTAGTTCTGACCTCGGCATCTCTGGGTGTTTGTAGATGCTGTTCTTTTTGTCTGGAATGGCCTTCCATAGATCTACCTGGTGAATAAATTTCTATACATTCTGCAATACTCAACACAGACAGCCCCTTCCTCAAAGCCACTCTAGGTCCTGAATTGTATACCTCACATACCTCACATAATTTGGATAAAAGGTATATACTTTATTTCTAATACTAAATTAAGAATTCTTCGGAAACCATCTCTGGGTATTATTCATCTTTGTAGTTCTTATAAGCACTTATAAGAAATGGGACCTCATACCTAGAAGCCTTCAATAAATGCTTGTTGGAATAATTCACTGATTAATGTACTAAAATGGAACCATTGTATTTTAGGGTGGTGTTATTTTTCCACTAATTCTTTGTCTTCAAATTTCCCATTACTTGTTATCACTTTCCTGGATTGGTCACTAGTCAGAAATTCTGATGTTGCTAACAGTCTATCTTACAAAATTTCTGGGAGTTTTACTGTATACATCCCGAAACAATCTGGCCCTTTACAAGGACAACTATTGTAGAGTAAAAACTGAGAGAATGACTAACATGAATTCCTTCATTTCAAACACACTATGATAAAAAGAAAAGTTTCCATTTATACCAGGTTTTACAGGGTTATGGTTCAATAGGTGATCTGTATGCTTCCTTCTTACTCCCAAACACATGTGTTCCTTTGTTTCTCAGGAAGTAATCATCATGTAGCCATGGAAATCAGTGAGTACAAAGGAAATGTTGCAGGGAATAATGAAGCCAACTAACTCAACTCCACAAAAGTTGGTCATATCCTAAAACAATTAAAACACAACCATCCAAAAGCTCTTAGAGGAAGTGTTGATCAGTGCTTGGTATTTTGATAATAACTCGTACAGTATGTGAAAGCATTTATAAAATGTAAGACATTGTCAAGACCAATGAATGAACACATATTTTTTGAGTGACTACTCTAAAGTAAGCTGTTTCGTGTATATTCCCCTCATTTTATCATCTCAACAGCCCTATGGAAAACCTGTTTTCTGTATTACTTCCATTCCATAGAAAAAAAAATAAAACCTAATTAATACTGGCTTGCCTACAGCACTTGAAGAAACATGTTCTTTCCACCAATCAGAATTTATTTTAGAGATGAAAAATTTCCATATTTCCTGGCCTGAATCTGAAGAGGGACTCAATACAAAGCCCAGCCTGAGCAATTTAGCAACTTAGCAAGACTGTCTCAAAATAGAGACTCAAAAGGGCTGAGGATGTAACTCAGTGCAAAGACTCTAAGTCCCATTCCTTGTACAAAAAATACCAAAAACAAAACAAAAAGTTCAATGCAGAACAAATTATTTCCCAACTTTCCATATGTGTAACTATTTCTCTCTCAGCTTAATTAGGCTCACAATTCATAACCTTGGAGGTAGAGTTGTGATCTGGAAGTTTAAGATTTTAATCACTATTAACAAAAAAGAGCAAGGCTATACATCGTGTTTTTGTTTTTGAGTTATTTTTAGGCATCACTATCACATTGGTCAAATTCTGATACTATGGACAATCCTGTTATTCTTTTTCTGATAATAAAGCTGATAATATTTAAATCTTTGTAAAGATCCAACGTGTGTGTTATGTAGACATTTATCTTGTGATACTGCTTCAGTGGGAGGAATTGAGAGTTGTAACAGTGCTTTAATCCTTAGAGTCTCAAAGTAATGGAGTTATCTTTAGTGGAAACCTATGGACTCAGCCTCATGAATTTATAAGCCATACTTTATATTTAATGCAAATTATATGATTAATTTAGTCTCATGTTAAAATTCCAGTTGTGGACTAGGGCCATCTAGGGCTGGTGGCAGCTCCACAAAATCACCCAGACTTCTGTTTTTCTGCTTTCCATCATTATCAGTGATTTCCATCCCCAAGATTATCTCAAGATGAAAATCTGCTGAGGGAGCTGCAGCCACAAAGACCACCATTCAGGCAGTAGGAAGGAGGATAGGAGAAGGACAGAAAGCACAGCCATGTGTCCTCCCTGGAAAATCCACCCAGCAACTTCTGTTATCTCACTGGTTGTGGTTTAATTACATGGCCTCATCTATCTGCACATGAGGCTGATCTGGTCTTTATCTGGTCTAAGGAAGAATGGAAAGGCTAGGAAAAGGAACACAGGGAACATAGTTATAGACACTGTAGATAAAGGAGCAGAGGAATAGAAGGGCCCATACAGAAGATCAAAGTCTTCAGAATGGAAGAACCCTTGGGTTTAATAAGTCTGCTACTTACCAGAGGTAGCAGAAGCAGGGAGGCTGCCTAGAGGGTGGTTTGGACCAAGGTGGTAGTCATGGTGATGGCAAAAAGTGGTCAGATTCTGACTACATTGAAAGTGAAACCAACTGGATTTGTAATGGATTAGAATGTAAGGTATGAAAGATTGAGGAGTTAAGGGTGACATCATGAGTTTGTTTGTTTAAGTAGCTGGAAAACTGGTGTTACCACTTCCTGAGAAGGGGACACTATGTAAGGAGCAAGCTCAGGATGGGAATGGAAGCTCAGAAGTCCAGATGCATATTAGACATCCAACTGGATATCAGGAATTAAAGTTGGACATACAGTCTGGAGCACAGAGAGATGGTACAAACGGGAGATACATATATTTACAAGTAATCAATATATAGATAGTATTTAAAGCCCTGAGAATGTATGAAATCATCAAAACGGTAAGTACAGGTGAACAACAGGAGAGCTCCAAGGACTGAGACCTGGGGTACTCCAACACAGAGCAACCAAGGAAACAGAGAGAACCACAGGCTGGGGCTATACATAGCTCCGTGGTAGAACTATGGAAGGCCCTGAGTTCAATTCCCGGGAGGGAAGGAGGAAGAGAAGGAGGGAGGGAGAGAGAGAGAGAGAGAGAGAGAGAGAGAGAGAGAGAGAGAGAGAGGTGGCAGAGGAGGAAACAAAGAAGAGAGAGAAGGGAGAAAAGGGAGGGGAGGGAAGGGAAAGGGAAGGGGAGGGGAGGGGAGAGGAGAGGAGGAGAAAGAACCAGAAAATCTGGGTGTGGTGGCACATGCCTGTAATCTCAGCATTGCCATGGTTTCAAGCCAGCCTGGGCTACATAGTGAGTTCAAAGACAGCCTGAACTACATAGACCCTGTCTCAAAAACAAAAACAAAAAAAGAACCAGAGAAGAAAACTTTGAAGCAATGAGGTAGAAGGAAAATCAGGAAGGTAATGGAAGCCAGATGAAGGAAGCATTTAAGAAAAGGGGGGAGATGGTTTAAATGCTGTGAAATAATATGAAGATTGCCAGTTGACCACTGTCTCTGCTTTGATAGCCTTACAGATATATTTCAGTGGATGATGGAGGTAAGAGGAGAAAAAAACAAGATGAAAAGAATTAGACAGAAAAACCATTTTTGAGGAATTTTGCTGAAAAAGGAAAGAGAGATGGGAGGTACACTAGAAGGGGATTGAGACTAAGAGAATTTTGTTTTGTTTTGAGATGAGAGATCACTTACATGGTACTGGAAAAGACTGATGCTGCAGGAAGGAGGTGAAGATTGCTTATAGCATTGTCCTTGACTGAATGGAGGGGGAAAGGTGTGCAAGTGGAGGTGTCAGCCCTTATATACCCATGGAGAGTTCACATAAATGAGGAAGAGAGAAGGCAGTCTGTGCACACAAAGCTGGAAAGTGGATAGATAAATTTGTGGGAGTTTGGGGCAGTTACCTTCTTGTGGCTTCTATTTTCTCAGTATATAGGGAGCAAGATCTCCATAATTTGACAAGAAAAGGTGTCCTCCTCCAACAAAGTGAGGAATAAAGAACCAAGGGAAATGTATAATATAGTAGCTGAGGAGTTTTAAGGGTTCACTAGAGATGAGTGATCGAGAATGAGGCAAGCTTGACCGCATGCCTTTTTCCAGCTGTGTTCAACTATGCTAATGGGTGAGGGAAAGTCCAATCTAACAAAAGTTGCCGTTTAGCCAAGTTAGTGCAACAAAGCAAGAGGGACATGGAGTCAAGGGTATTTTCAAGAGAATGACTAAAATGTTCAACCACAGATTTGACCTAGGTAAAGAGGGAACCAACATGGAAAGAGTGACTGAAAGTGAAAATATACAGTAGTAGCATCAGTGGATTTGGGGTTCCCATGGAGTTGAAGGATTGTTAGCATTTAAAGAGTGCACGTGTCCACCAACAAAAAAGAACTTGATATACACAAATCTTAGCCTTAATGATATTTAAAGATGTCTAAAAGTAAGGAGCTTGCCAATATGAGATCACCCACCAAAAATAGTCACCTTTCTTCCAGGCCTTCTCAACCACTGACCTGCTACATAGAGTGACCTCCTAGTGTGGCATGATTAAATCCTGTTCCTGGATTCCGGATTTTCATGCACTTCCTGCCATTTCCTGCTAACGGCAAAGCTGAGATTCCAGTGGGCTCTCTGATATGGTGGAATGCCAGGTCAACCAAAGAATCTACTTTCTATAGCCTCTTCAGAGAACTGAGCCTCAGCACTCTGGCAGTCTATTGTGTTAATCAGTTTGCAAGGTGAGGCCAGATGAGTCCCTAAAGCAGCTCATTAAAGCTGCTCCACAAGTAACAAGGCAGCTTTTTCCTGATTCCCACTCTCACCCTGGGTGTGGAATGGAACAATAAATCAGAACTGCCTCTGGCCAGGCTTTTTAAATAGGAACAAAGAAGAATCCAGCACCTGGAACATGAACAAGAAAGGAACAAAGTACCCCAAGTCAAACATCTCAGGAAAAGCATCTGAGCAGGTTTACAGAGCCCAATTTTTCCAGCCAGTAACTATCAAATGTACTCCTGAGCATCTTTATATTTTGACTGACTTGATAGAAACATCACAATCAAAGAGCACTTTGCAGCTAGGGGCTGAGTACCAAAGGCCATTTGCACAGTTCATGCTGAAAAGCTCCTTTCTCTTTCTCTCTCTGCTTCAGAAAACCTAGTTTCTTTCAGTCTCTACATTGATGACTCCATAGCCCAGCATTTCCAACTTCCCTAATATAGAAGTCTCCTGTCAGGATCTTAGAATATTAAAACTTTTTCTTGACTGGGTAATATGAACTTGGAAGAGAAGAAATGGTCAATTAATAGTTTTTAAAACAAACAAACCAACAACACTTCTTAAGGATCTCTCAGCAATAAATATAGCACCAACTATCCAGAGGTTCTGAAAAATGTGAGTTCATTTACTTAATTATAATGACTAAAACCAGCAAATAATGTGTTTGGCTTTCTTGAAATTAAAGAAAAAACAGAGGCCATTTAAAAATTTTAAAACAAGTGACAAATACTGCTTCTTTTTCACTTTTTAAATTAAATCCTACTGTACTTACAATGTTTGTCACCCTTCCCAAACCCCAAGTCTTACAAATTGTTGAGCTTAGATTATTAGGCAAAGATTTGTCATCAGAGAATGAACTGAAATCAGAATGTCTTGCTCCTGTAAGTTAAAAACAAAGCCAAAAAACCTTTAACGGTTCTTTTAAGTGCAGGGTTGAGTAATATTTAAAGCACTAAACTGTCTCTCTAGTATTTGAGAGGATAAGGTTTAGAGTTCATTGTGTTGACTGTCTTTTGAAAGATTAGATAGTTTAGTTAGGCTCCTACTGGCCATGTAAATGTCTCAGTGTTTATTGACTGTCTGCAGTCATTATCAAAGACTCTGAACACAATCGACACCTTGTAAACAGAAATCCCATTATTTTTGTGGTACTGATAAGATTTACTGAGAATTTAATTTTTTTATGATTGATTGCCCAGTTACAGGTATTAATTCAGTACAGAAGAGTACAAATGAGTATCCATTCAGTCACCAAACTTGCCCTTTTCTTTTGTTTGGAAACTATAACCTCTTTTTGCTTATAGATAGTAGAAATAATTATCTCAACAGTGTTCAGGTAAAAATACTACTGAAGTACATTTTAATATGTTACATACTTTTCTACTGATCCTTCAGTGATCTACAAAGGAATTTATGTTTTCTTGGAAAGATGTCTTAAATCTTTCAGTACAGAGAAAGAAAAATTCTATAGTGTGCTAATTTAGTTTGGAAACATTAAAAAGACTTATTCGTTGGGTGCTTTGTGAATACCTTTTATTTGATTTCATTTTATCTCATTTTTTGTAGTGCTAAGGATCAAACCAAGGGCTTCATTCGTACTAAGCAAGTGCTCTGTCACTCAAGGGGACACTGAAGCTCTGTCACGTTGTAGGCCTGCATTTTAAAATGCTTTAATCAAAATAAAATTTGGAAAAAGTATGCAATAGATATGTTTGACCACAGGTAAGATCCATGGATCAATGCTGGTTTTATTCTGAATTTGGTGATTTCTAGTAGGAGGTTGCCATTCAAGCTTTTGTTCCTGCCCTCGGTGAGATACATGACAGAAGGAAATGTGCCTTCCCTGGGGAACTGCATGGCAAGGCTTCAGGAAAACATGGCTTTGACAGTATTCAAAATCTAATTGAAGCAAGAAAGAGTCTTGATGCAGAAAGTGTTGGAAGGTATTCAGCAGAAAGACAGACCTGAGATTAATCTGAGAGAAGTGGAAAAGGTGTTCCCCCAAACCTTTGATTTAGTCCATATAAAATACATATTGCTTGACACAAAACATGAAATCTTTACCACGAAGCCCCAACACACCTCTGCAACTTCAGCTCCCACCTCTGCTCTAATCACCCTGGCTTTACACTGTGCACCTTCACTTCCTGACATGAAGCTCCTCTTCACTTTGTAAGTCCAAACATCGGCTCCTCTGGGATCCTTCCTTCACAAACTCCCACATACAAGTGACTCACTTATTCCACTATATTCTCAGATTACTAACAATTTCTTCATGTATCAACTATCCCACATATGTAAGTACCTAGAAGGCAGGACTCAATCTTACTCTTACTCTTCTTCTTTTAATATCCGCAAGGTCTAGCATATACTACTTGCTTAATAAATGTAGAGATCAGGAAGAAGGAAAGTCCTTATTTATGCCTTTGCTTACACACACATATCCTCTCTTCTAACAGGAAGCTAATCATCCTCCAAAGCCAACTGCTTTTTGAAGACTTCCCTGGCCAATGGGCTCCTATTTCTTTAAATTCTCATTGCATCCAAGTGAGAACTGCACACTTGACACTTAACGGAGTATGTTCTCATCTTAATTGTGTTTTTATATCTGTGTACTATTTCCCCAGCCTCAATCAAAGATCTCTTTGCAGCTAGGGGCTGGGTCTTTAACCTCTTAGGTCACCCACAATGCTGCTGCTGCTCTCTTTGGGTTTGTTACCTACCAAGTGTTTGTTGATTACAGAGGAGATGGGGGAACAGGATGTCTGAAAGGAAGAGCTGGAAGGTTATTTGACAGGCTCAGTGAAGGAGGCACCTTCGGAACAGCTCAGACAAAAACAGCTCAAACTGTAAGAAGCAGGAGGCAGACCACCCCCAAAACCTCAAGCGCCTCAAAGCATACAAAGCCAGTACATCAAGCGTTTAATGCTACTGAAGTTTAAGTTACTGAAAGTTTAAGCTACTGAAAAGCCAGGGCACCATAAGAAGAAGCACATGTCCAATCAGTCACTGAAGACAAACTAGTAGAGGGAGAGTGAGTCATAACAGTAAGAATTTACTGCACACCAATTATGTGCTCAATATTTGATATACACACTCTTTTTAACAGTTTTTGTTTTGTTTTGTTTTTGGTGCCAGGGATCGAACTCAGGACTTTGTACTTCCAAAGCAGGAGTGGTGCCACTGAGCTAAATTCCGGGCCCGTCTTTTTAACAGTTTTATTGAGATATAATTTATACACCACAAAATTCACCCATTGAAAGTATACAGTTCAGTGGAATTTAGTGTATCCACAGAGTTGAGCAACCAACAGCACAATCAATTTTGGAACATTTCCACCACACCAAAATGCAACCCCATACTCATTAGCAGTCACTCTCTATTCTTCTCCCACCACTGCACTCCTACTACCTCTTCTAACCATAAACCACTCATCTACTCTTTTTACAGATTTGCCTGCTCTGGACAGTTCATTAAAAATGGAATACAATATGGTTTTTATGTCTGGCTTCTTTTAGTTAGCATTTTTTTCAAGGTTTATCCACATTGCAGTGTGTATCAGAATTCATTCCTTTTTCTTGTCAAATAGTATTCCATTGTATGGATGTATCACATTCTGTTCATCCATTTATTTAGTGGATGGATATCTTGGGTTAATTCTTGACAAACATTATTTGACTTATTCTTTTTTTAATTTTATATGCTTATTTGTTTGTTTGTTTGGTTGGTTGGTTGACTTTTGAGACAGGTCCTTGCTATGTAACTCAGGCTGGCCTTGAACTCACTATGTACTGCAGGCTGACCTCAAACTAGCAATCCTCCTGCTTCAGCCTCCTGAGTGCTGGGATTATAGGCATGAGCCACCGCACCCAGCTTTCTTTCATTTATTCTTTTTAATACTCCTGGGAGTTAGGTGTCAGTGTCCTCATTTTATAGATGAGAAACTGAACCTCAGGAAGATTAACTATCTTGCTCTAACATATAAATAATGGTACTCAGAGTGGCCTGAGTCCAAAGCCTCTGTGTTCAATCATTTGCGCTATTTGGCAAACATTTTCAGTGGAAGGAGGTAAATCACACCAAATTCCATTGACCCATAGAGATCATTGGTGCTCTTCATCTTTCAAGGAACTTAGCTGTAAATAAAAACATGGAATACTGTATTTGTGAATATAGTGGGAAGAACATGAACTTTGGAGCTAGATAGTCTTTTTTTTCTAAATTTTAAATCGAGTTTCCCACATTTGGGGAAATCGCAGGGGTCAGCACATCCGGAGTGCAATGGATAAGCCTCGCCCTGGGAAAACCACCTTCATGATCATGATATCTCCCCTGCCAGGTAAGTATAAGTATGGAGCTAGACAGTCTTAACATACTAGCTATGTGAATGCTAAGTGAAATAAATCAGCTACAAAAGGTTAAATATTACATGGATTCTCTTATATGAGAAACCCAAATGCAAATGGGAAGGGGCTGTAAGGATGGAGGTGAGGGAATGGAAGGGAAATAACAAGTACTAAGATATGATATGTATATGTACCATCTTCCCATGAGGAATATATTCATTGTGTATTTCAAACATGTACTAATAACAATGGAAAAACTTTTAAAAAAATAAAAGAATCTTTCATAAGGAAAAAAAACATACTAGCTATGTGCTACAGGGCAGGGTGCTTAACCTTTTTAAGCATCAATTTCCTCTCCTATAAAAATGTACATAATTCCTACTTTATAGGATTGTTGTGAGAATTAAATGAGTTGACAGTATGAACTTCCTGACATTTATACTTGGTAATTAAAATATAGTACTTATCATTGTTATTACTGTTTGCCAGTATTAGCAAAAATAAATAAATCTCTCCTATCTTTCTCCCTCCCTCGCTCTCTCTCTCTCTCTCTCTCTCTCTCTCTCTCTCTCTCTCTCCTGTCTCCATAGAAAGGA
The DNA here is from genome assembly GCF_000247695.1 of Heterocephalus glaber. Next base: position 4,011,014 of record NW_004624737.1, on the reverse strand, counting down.
GTCTCATGTGGGGACTTGTGGATACATGGTAGTGGGAAATCCAGGCAGAAATCTCTAGTGGTCAGCAGACAGAGATAAGAGGCAGGAACTCAGGTGAGAGGTCATGCTAGAGATAAAGATTTGGGGGTTATCAGCATGGAGGTGAGGGTTGAAGCTATGACAACTTTTCAGATAGAACCAGAAAGAAAATAAAGAAATGAGTCTAGAGCCTGAGTCTTAGGATGTCCACAGTTAAGGCCAGGAGAAGGAATAAGAAGCAGTAGGAGGTATAGAAACAAGGATTTAGAGTGGTTGTGGTTAGATTAGAACAGCATTTAATTTTAAAAGCCGGGGGTGGGGGGATATTTGGGAAAAGGATAAGAGGTAAGGAAGAAAACTGAGAAGGTTAAATTGTAAAAAGTTTCTAAGAGGGACCAGAGATTTAGCTCAGTGGCACCACGCCTGTCTTGCAAGTGCAAGGTCCTGAGTTTGGCACCCTGGTATGACAAAAAAAGTTTCTAATAATGAGAACTGAAAATAGACCATTAAATTTGGGAGTCAGGAAGTCAATGGTAGCCTTGAGTGCTGAGCATCTACCCATTCATCCATTTCTGAATCTATTAGTTGTTTTGTTTTGTTTTGTTTTTTGCTTTTTAGCATCCATCGAACATCTGCCTGCAGTGCTTCTATAGCACACTGTGCTAGGCCTCTGAGAAATGTAGTATAGGACACAACCCTTCACTACACTAAGCATGACATAAAACAGAAGGAAAGCCCAGTGTTCTGAGAACACGTTTGTGTGTACATTGGGCCCAGCAGGAGAAACTGGAGCTCACTGGACTGTGAAAGAAGGAGGATAAAGAATTAGCAAATCAGGAAGAAGTATATATCAAAAGCAGGCTGAATGAGGGGAAGGGCTTTCTAATTTTATAAGAGGAACTAAAGAAAGGAAAAAGAAAAGGCAGAAGCATTTGGGTTTGTTTATTTGACCCAAATGTCATCCAGAGGCTTCTTTTTTCACTGGTTTATAGTTAAGATGCTGTTACAGTGAGTCTATCAATTTATGAAACTTAGGGTGAAGTTTTAAAGTTGACTGCCATTTAAAGTGTATATATACTTGCAATTAATCTTAATAATACTATTAATTAATGTTAGTAACACTAGTTAGTAATACTATTTATTAATACCAATAATATTACTAGCATTATTAATGTTATCAGTATTAATCATTTCTCCCTTCTTCAAGGATCTCTAAGGATTAGATCTTCCTCTTAGAACTTTGAGTAAAATGGACCCTTCAAGAAAATGCAGTTTATCCTATAGCTGCAGTGCCTTTGACCCACTACAGAAACTATAAAGAGTTCTCTTCCTTCATCCTCCAGGCTTCGGCCAAATTACCCCTAGTTGGAGAAACAAGTTGGGGAAGGAGGACCAAGATATCATGACTTCATATTTGTCACCATAATTCCTATTTACCACTAAAATGAATGAAGAGGGCTGGGGATTTAGCTCAGTGGTTCCACCAACTGCCCCACAAGCACAAGGACCTGAGTTCGATCCCCAGTAACCCCCCCCACAAAAAAAAAGAGTTAAAGTGAATAAAGAGCAGTTTGTAAAAGTTAATTCCGAAATTATGACTAGGCAACAGAAAATAGGCACATAGAAATTGAAATACTTGGCCAGGGATTTAGCTCAGTGGTTCCACGGCCTGCCTTGAAAGCACAAGGTCCTGAGTTCCATCCCCAGTATAAAAAAAAAAAAAAAGAAAGAAATTGGAATACTAAAATTAAATAAAACCAGAAACCCAAAAAAGGATAAAAGGGGCAAAACTAATATTAAATAATAAAACAAGTTAATGTTGAAAAGTAAAATAAAAAATTTAATAATGAACTTTAAACTGTTAAAAATTGATGACTAATAAATGCATACTTATGGAGAAAAATTGACAAATGTTATCCATTCCTCCAGGCTTAATGAAGCCACTCCCACATAGGTTACTCGGGTGAGGGCAGAGACAAGGGAAGGTAGCAGAGCAGTCTTTCTTTCCTCCATCTACCTGAACACAGTGGACACCTAGGGCATCAAGAAATTCTGCCTGTCCCGTGAGCAGCTAGGGTAGGCCAGGTCCCTAGAGACTCTCTAGGAGAGCACCATTGTCTGTCTCATCATTGCTCCACATTGCAGGAATTCATATAGATGATAATTTTATAGCAGCCTGTGGAGGACCTACAGGAGGGCAGCTGCTTCTCCCTTTCTCACATATAAAAGGAGCTATCAGGTGAGGAATAGCCCCACAAGTAATAAAGATGCATAATAAGCTGGAATTTAATCTATTTCTCATGTAATAGTTCTCCATGAAGTCCTCAGGGTCCTCAGGCTTCTGCTAACCATTCCAAGGACATGACACTGGCCCACAATGGAGCTCTAGCCAAGAAAGAAATAAGAAACAGAAAAGGGTACGTATCAGTTGCCTCACAAATAAGGTTCTAGAATGCCACACACTACAGCCACTCACACCCCCTGGCCAGACTAAGTTATATTTAGCTGTAAGGGATGCTGGGAAGAGCAGTTTTAATTGTGTGGGCTGCAAATTCTGTCATGGTGGAAAGTGAAAATGGAGATCAGGCATCAATTTCCAGTCTTTGTTCAGGGAGATTCAACAGCAGCGCTCTTTTCTCTTTGTTTCCTGGGAAGACATATTTATTTCAGGTGAGAGACAATGTAAAGTGTTTGATTATCCTCCTCTTGGAGGGGGGAAGAAGACTCCAGTAAAACCATATGAACAAATACTGGCATAAATATGAATGTTTTTACACATTGTAAGATGAATCATAATTTTATCAATGATGCCAACATCTCACTGTTGTCTAATGTATCAGGAGCCTGTGAAAAATAGTCCATTTGTGAAGACTCAGGGTCACCTCTTTATATTAGGAAAGCCATTTACTTTCTGGTTTGGCTTCTGACTCCTATTCAGTTTCTTGAATATCCTAACCCTTCAATAATTTATTTACTTGGATAAGCAGTCTTTCTCCCCATTTTCTCCCCTTTCCTCTTTGGAATAGGCCTGTTGGATCTAGAGAGATTTATCAAGTAATCTAGAGGAGTGTACAGGTACCCCATTATGTTTCCAGCACCATATTAGTCACTGATGAGTACTATAAAAGGCCTTTGGACTCTGTGAAGTAAAGATATTTATGGGGCCTTAATTTGGCCCTTGCAGTAAAAGAGTTGAATTGGTTTTGGTGATTCTAAAACTATGGTCTATATAAGCATCAAAAGAAGTAGCTAGTTTAAAAAATATTAGATTCCAGCTAGATGAACAAATGTAACACTATGAAAAATTCAATGATATGATTTCATATTCCACACTGTAATTGCCCTTTAATAAACTGCTATCCAATTTTGATGAAATATCAAAAAATTAACAATTACAATTGCTACCAAAATGCTTTTCCCCCAGCTGCACATCTGCAGGAGGCCAGATTTCAACTAAAATAGCATGTCACAACAGATTCAATGCTGAAGCACCAAGAGGGGCTAGCTGTTCTCTATTAAGCCAGACATTAAAAAGACATGCAAAAAATATAAAATGATACTGCTATTCTCACTAAATCACTTGTTTTGGAAAATATAATTTTTCATAATACATGAAAAGTACATTAACATGTAATGATTTATTATTGCTATTTTAAGTAGACTAATAAATACTGTTTTTAAAAAATTAAATGCAGATTCCAAGTTCCTCACACTCCCCTACCACCACCACCACATACATGCATGCTGCCACCACCAATCACCATGACTACCAAGGATTCTGGTTCAGTAAGAATGAGCTTGGGCTGGAAGTATTCATTCTGTATAATTTCCCCAGGTGATTACCATGCAGGTGTATCTCTGCCTACACTTTGGAAATGAGCTATCTAAGGGCTTTACCACCCATAAACTGTAAATAAAAGAAGGAAGAGAAATACATTATTTTAGAGTGAGTGGAGAGATGTCAAATGGTATTTTAGTTTTCTCTGAGTATATTTCACTGCCAGTCATGCGGCTTCACCAAGACAAGTTTTTTGAGTTAATGCCTCCAAGTGTCATGGCACCTCCACCTATCCTTAAACCTATCTTTCTGGCCGGTGCATTTAGCTATGTTTGAACTCAGTGTTTCCTTTGGTAAAGCTTTTCCCATTATAGCAATTTATCAAGGGATTTATAACCTTCAAGGTAAAGGTCTCTGAAACAGGGCCCTACAGATGATCCCCACCATAGACACATTAAGAGCACTTCAGGTACATTAATGTCTGCAGTCTTGGGATTTATTGCAACACAGTAAAGCCTCTTTTCAGAAAGCACACTCTTAGTTCCATTTATCCCACAGCCTTTTCCAGAAAGAGATTAGAAGTAAAATGATTTGAGAGAGATTCAAAGAATTCCATCTTTTTAATTAGTGTGTTAAACACAGGAACATCTAATACAAATATTTGGCTATGTGGTCCAGCATTGGCTCTAAGGGCACCAGAGGAAATTTATAGGGATCTCTAAAGGCCCTACACAATAACTGTCTTGGGTTATGACTTCGTGAATTGCTCTTCATTCCCAATAGCACTACATTTAGACATAAATAAAATAAACTGAATTAGGGCACTGTTCTAGTTAAAATGTTTAATCTTTGCTTTAAATGAATTGTGGTCTTCGAGGGCTTTTTGTTTTGTGGAAGGGGGCACCTTGACACCATGTTAGTTTTTCTTACACAGCCTAATAACTCTCTAATTTTAAAGAGTTTTCTTGGTAGATGCCAGGCTATGTGGTTAACATGGGAAGGTGAGGAAGCAGAAATCTAAAATATTTTAGGTTAGTATAATTTTACATTGTCTAATATATTATTAAATATATTCTGTACCTGACTTTATTAGATGTTATGGTAGAGAAGTCTCCAGTCGTGCACTCAAAAATGCTCTACTTTGCATGAAAAACTGTCTCACAAATGATATTTGATGTTTCATTCCACAATATTTTGCACCATGGGCTCTGAAGGACCATATTTGTTCCCTGTCTGAAGTGAGAGGCAGCTGTGCTGAGGATGAGACAAGGCAAAGGAACCTTCCTTGACCAGGACAGATCATGGGGGGCAAGAAATGGAAAGAAAATCCCTAGGGCCAGGGTGTGGGAGCAGGAGGGTAATTTCCATTTCAGAACACCCTTAAATGGACTTTATCTTTTCATGAAGTTTTAATTCCAGGTTCTCTTTAAATACTGTTCTGGGGAAACCTTGAAATGGCTCCCTCTCACAGCACACTTCTCTCATACCACCCCAAAGATGACTGCACCCCTGCACAGTACCTGTTGGCCCTTATTTCCCTTTGTAACTCCCTCTAGAATACCACTCATGGACTCTCTTTTATCTTTGCGTCCCCACAGCCTTGCCCAGTGTGTGGCAATTGGCAGATGTTTGTTAAATGTTGATGGGTAGAGAGAATCCTCAGTTTTACACCTCTTTTAAAGTACAAAATTTCCTTATGAAGGTTAGAGGATAGTTGATTATTGCTTATGATTATGGGTATGAATTAATTTAATCAGATCCTTGGAAAGGATCAATATGATGAACAATTATGGAGCATGGAGCACTAGCAAGCAGAGAAGAGACAAGAAGGCAGGCCAGGAACATCAAGGAGCAGCCCGGAAGCAACATGAGGTTCCAAGCACATGGAGGATGTGATGTGGATGCAACATGAGGTTCCAAGCACATGGAGGATGTGATGTGGATGTGAAGAATCCCAGGTAATTTTCCAAAGTGGGGTCACATCATTGTTCTTGATGGAGGCTTTCTCTCTCTTGAGCTTTAAGAAAACTTTCTTCTCACTCCCCACCCTAGTTTCAGGTCCCTGAAAAACCAACATCTTTAGCAAAGAATTGTTTTGAGCTTCTGGGACTAGGGTGGCAAATGGGATAGCTCAAGGGAGGCTCAGGGGAAGTCAGAGAGGCATCAGCAGTGGGCCTAGGCTACACAAGGTGAACAACTTATTTAATTGCCTAGTCTCTGACAGACTTACCATCTTCCTTTTTGCAAATTGTGCTATTTTCATCATCAAAAAGCAGCTATCGGGGTGGGGGATTTAGCTCAGTGGTTCCACCGCCTGCTCCACAAGCTCAAGGACCTGAGTTCAATCCCCGGTACAAAAAAACCCCCAAACCCAGCTATCACTCATTGTTGTTCTCATAATAAAAGTAAATTAGAAATAGCCTGAATGCCCACCAAGGGAGAAATGGTTAAATAAACTAAGGAATACTATGCTAGAGTTTAAAAGAATGAGGTTGTCTAACTCTCACTGGCATCTGTAGTCTCATTGGGAGCTTGGGCACACATGGAAATGAGAGCCCAGCACATGGATTTTAATGTTTTTCTAACGACTGTGGAGATTTGAGGGGTTTTGTGGTGAGTGTAAAATACCTCGTTGACTTGGCAGTCTCTCATGTAAATTACAGTAAAACAAAGTAATAAAATTTAAACAAAAAGTAAATTTGATGACAAAATGCCCCAAAAACGGAGGTTGATAAATCAACCAAAGTGAAGCATTCTCAAATTCATATTGTTAAATGAGAAGAGCAAATTTGAAGAAATATTGACTATTTCATTAATATTTATTTATTTATTTATTTTGGTACTGGGGATCAAACTCGGGACCTTCTGCTTGCGAGGCAGGTGGTGGAACCACTGAGCTAAATCCCCAGCCCATCATTAATTTTTAAAACACATACACTACATCAAAGTTATACTTGTGGAGATATACATATGTATATATATGTGATCATAAAAATAGATCTGGAAACAATACATTGCTAACAGTGGCCTCTTTTAAGGCAATTAAAGGCAAAGGAGTCAAAAGTTAATTTTTTCTTTATCTGTATTGGTGCTGGGAACAATAACAAAAAATCAAATTATGGCCTTTCCTCTAGAAAAACAAAAGGAGAGAGCTTCACAATTCACATCCCAGTAGATCTCTTATTCTCTTGGCTTCCTGGGTCATTACCTCCAAGAGGTAGAACCAGAGCATTTCTACTTCATATAATCAATGGCTCTGTTGTCCAATAGTTACCGCATATGGATACTGAGCACTTGAAATGTGGCTCATCTGAAATGAGATAGGCTGTAAGAATAAAAATACACAGCAGAATCAAAAGGCTTTATGTGAAAAAACTAAAAATCTCATTAATAATTTTATGTCACATGTTACTGTATTACATCATTGATTACATGTTTAAAATAACATTAAATAAAATATATTATTAAAATTAGTCTCACTTGTTTCTTTTATTTTTTAAAATTTAGCTGCTAGAAGAGCTTAAATTACAAAGATATAAAATCTCACATTACATTTCTATTGCACAGTGCTGGTTTGGGTGATAAAATGTTTAAATGTAACTGATTATCTGAATAAACATATACTGTGAGTTGCCAAACTTACATGGCAAAAAAATATTTTTCATCTAAGAAAAACTAAATATGTGCTTCAACAACTTCGGATCCATTTCCCCAGGTTTACATTTTAAAAATACATTTATAGTGAAATAAATAGGACACACATATGTAAATACCGAATAGTTTCTCTGGTGTGAAAAACCAAAAGTATAAATAAGGATCAAAATGTATAATAGATAATGTGAAATAGGAAGAAAAGGTCTAAAGGAATAGGAGAAATGGGAGGGGTAGGGGAAAGGAAAGATGGGAAAAGAAAAAATATGAGAAAAGGAAAAAAATGGAAACAAATTATTTATAAATAGGGAAGGGTGGAGGGGGTGAAGGGAGGGCAGGGGGAAAAAATAAGAAGCAAGATACTCATGTAAAGGTACAGGATCCCAATGATGAATGTAACTGTATTGTATACCTAAAATGTACCAATAAATAAACTTAATTAAAAAATAAAAATAAATAAAAATACACTGACATCTACAGGACTTCGAGCAGAGGTTCAGTTTTGCCATCTGTGATATTGCCCATAGGGTTACAGTGAGGATGAAAAGGGTTTATTTATTCAAGGTCCTTGGTCTGGAATTGTCTAAATGCAAAATTTTGAGGGGCTGGAAGTCTGGCACAAATCATCCTTCTACCCCCTGCCCTTCAGAGGCCATAGTAAGACCTAATAAATGTTAGTGCCACAAGTCATTACTAAAAGACACCCAGTCAATTATCAATTGCTTCAGTGGATTTTAAAAATCATTCTTTCAAGTTAACTCCATTTAAGATACTATCTATTTCCCTCTCCTCCTCCTCCTCCTCCTCCTCCTCCTCCTCCTCCTCCTCCTTTATCTTCTTCTGGATTTCTTCAAGCTGTTTCATCATGTTCTTTTAAAATTAACACTTCATTCCCAAAGCTCTTCATTCTCTGAGAAACCTCCCCCAGACACCCATCTCCTCCCCTCTGCCTTCCCATTGTGTTCTCTGCAAATACAGACTTCCTAGAAAACCATTTCATAGAGCCATGATGATTTGGACATAGCTGTTTGTTTGAAGCAACCATTTCCTTCTATGTTCTAATTTCATTTTCAAGTTCTCCATCTGTGGTTAATTGGTCTTCTGATTACAGATCACTTTTGTCAGAAAAAAAGTAAAAATAATTTTAGCATACATTGTAGTAGTAAAGTATTTTCCCAAGTCCTTTATTTAAAAAGTAGTGCTTAAACTGTTTAATATCTGTCAATTCTCTCCAGGTAAATTATTTAATTTTTTTAAAAAAGTAATTGATTCAGACTTTTGTTTTCTCTAAGAAAAAAACAATTACTTCTCTGTAGCCATCAGTTAATATTCCAAACAAGTAATAACAATAAAGAAAAGGAATAACAATGCCTGACATTTACTAAGTGCTTGGTATAAGTCAAACACTGTACCATGCACTTGACAGTCAATATTTTAAAACAGGGTTCCCAAACCATGCTTACAAGGAAATTGTTGGGTAGAGCAGTAGTTCATTACCATGTCTTCTATTTGTCCTTTTTCGTTGTTGTTGTTGTGTACCCTGGAAAACCCAGGTCCTAGGTTTCCCAATCCTGGTTTTGAATATTCACACCCGAAAGCACTAATCTTTCTTGTTAACACCTTGTAGTTTGGCCCTTGATTAATTCAATCAGTGATTAGCACTTTTACAATAAGTGTTAATCTCTCTTTTAAAATACCTCAAAGCTCTGCCCTTTTCTGAGTGTTTTTGCTCCAATCACAGTATACCAGAGAGGACATCCCTATTGTGAGCAATATCTGCAAGGCATTTCCCTTACACACCACCAGCTCAGGAAAGGCCTGCTTCAAAGTCTTGTTGCACAATTAAAGCATGGAATTTTAGGACAGGTCTGTGCCCACCACATGCAGTAGACTCCAACTGTGGAGATCTAGTAGCTCTGTTAAAAGCAGAGGCCAGAGACTTCCACAATGAGAAAACAGAAGTGAATAAACCTCCAGAGGGCACTCTCAGCAGATGGGTTGGGAGGAGGGGATTCCTGGTCTGAGGTGCTGTGCTCCATTCCCAGCCACCCAGATGCTCAGTTGCTCAAGTGTGAGCTCTAAGGCCTTCCCAGAAGCTGCCATTGTCTCCTCAAATCCCTTGGCTGGCAGGTATGAAGGCCTCCAGCTCCTGGCAAGCGGTTTTCTCCCTGACAATGAGTGTGTATGAACTAACAATAAACTTCAGGGGAGCTTCCATAGTGATCCTTCCTGCTTCACAAGTGAGGATGTGGGTTTGCCTTAAATGCTGTCTGGGGCCATACTCCCAAAGTGGCAAGCCCTCAGAAGGCCCAATAAGAAAGACAAACACAAAGAGCTAACTTTTCCCTTTACATTTGAAAGACAATAGCTTTGATCCTAGTTTCATGCCAGGTGGTCAGCTTTCATTGGAGCATTGTCATTTCAACAATTTGCTTTTAAATTTTTCCAATAAAGGTAAACTTCTTCATGCTCCTCCACTACTTACACACCTCAGAGAGAAGAGTGTGCAAATCTTGTGACTTCTACCTAAGACATTACTCCAACTACTTTGAATATGTTCCACTATACCACGTAGTAATGTTACAATCTTATCTTTAGAATGCATCTTTGCACCCTTTACATCATTCTTCACACTTACCAATTCTTTGACATGGACACAGCAAACATTCTCACCTCATTTTACAGATTGGAAAGTAGAGGCCCAAAGATATCCAGTGTGAATGTGTGTGACCTAATTCACACAACCATACTACCAAGTGAAGCTGGGATTTAAACTTACTCCTCCAACTTTCATGGCCAAAAGTAAAACCACAAGGTTCTACTGGCTCAATCCATAGGATCAGGACTTAATGTAGTCTAACTCTTAACATCAGAACAAAGGCTTGGAAATCAATCCACAGATATCACAACTGGTGAAAGAGAATGTGCATTTGTCCACAGCCAAGCCAAGGAGGTGGGCGGACCCTAAAAGCAGGCATAGTGATAGAAGTCAATTGCGCAAAGAGCCATGGAACTGTGGCAGGAAGAAGTGAGAATTCCAAAGACTCAAGGGCAACCATGAGTGGGTATGTGCTTTCACTGTGCTTTATTCTCACGTTCTCCTGGACCAGATAGACCTGAACCAATGAATAGTTCCTGGGCTCTAAAGTCAGATCCCTGGGGAGGGAGGGTTGCTTATTAAAACACAGATCCCTAAATCACCTAATCCAATGAATCAAAAATCCCCAAAAGTTAGACCCTGAAATATGCATATACACAAGCTTCCCGGGGATTCTGACTGAAGTAGAGGAAGAAAGGACCAGATGTCATGGGTAGGTCTACAGGTTCATGAGACTTACAGCAATACAGACAGTTCTGATTGGTCCTGTGTTTAGTTAATGACAGCAGATGAGCAAGAGAAAGCTCTCTCTCAAGCGGAACCAGAAAAAGAAAAAAGAATTATTAAAAGAAATATGAAAGCAAAAGGAGCTAATATCCCCACCAGAGAGGGCTCCAGCAGCTCTGAGGCACAGGTGCAGAGAAATCAGAGGAAGACTGAGCTAGCTGGGCTTTTACCTAGGCAGACAGTTCTGATGACAGAATCCTCCTTGCAACACAGAGGGAGCGTCAACAAGACACAGAAATAGCAATGAAGAGGCTTTTTTATATTTTATACCTCAGCTTTCATTCCAACTGTTACACTCACACGGACACACAAAATGTACAGAGCCAACAAAAACCTTCACATTTCAGGAGAGAATTTTTAAAAAAATCTATGTATATTATCACTTGTTGCAACAGGGCCATGACAAGAAAGCCTCAGGTCCTGAAAGAAGATATTTGTCAGACCAATATGAGGGACACTGGGAATTATTTTGATACCTCAGATGATATCCTGTTATAAACTGTTATATCCTGAATAAACTGAATATCCTGTTATAAAATTCATACACTGAGACCTTCACTCCAAATTGAATTATATTTGGAGACTGGCCCTTTGTGAGGCAGTTAAGGTTAAGTGAAGTTGGGGCTCTAACTGGATAGCATTGCTGTTCCTAGAAGAAGAGGAAGAGGCACCACAGAGCTGTCTCCATCCTGGCACACAAGAAGGCACTGTCTACAAGGCAAAGAAGGAGACCTCACCAGAAACCAGTCAGCACCTTGATCTTGGACTCCTAGCTGTCAGAACTGAGAGATAATTAACTCCTGTTGTTTAAACCACCCAGACTGTGTTATTTCTTACAATAACCTAGCAGACTAAAGCACCTCTCTAAACCATAGATCTTTCATCTGTAAAATGGGAATAAAAACATTTGCCATAGAGTTGAGAGAATTAAATAAAACTAATGTACTTACTGATGTATTTGATGTGTTTAGCTGGCTAATTGGCATGCAATAAACTCTAGTTAATGCAGTCTATGTCACAGAATTATTAATTGGACTGAGATAATCAATGTAAAACTAATCTTGGCACAATACCTACACCTAGTAGTGCTTAATAAATTGTAGTCAACGGTGCTATTATAAATTTTAAAGCAAACAACATCGGATAAATAATGTAATAATGTTATACAATATTTAAAATATTCTATAAAATCCTCTAAAATCTTGTCAAATTCAAACTGAAGATTTTTTTAAGCCACATGGTGACCATGTTATCAAAGAGAAATAAAGACCAATAAGCTTAATTTTGATTCCCAAGAAAATACCAAAGAAAAATTACTACAACCAATTTTCTAATCCATAGGAGAACAGAATACATGATACTGGTTTTATTAAGAAAAACTCTGGTTATACTAAGAAGATCGATACACAGGGCAGCAAATGCAAACAGAATAGGCCTCATTAATTATAGTAAGACTTTTGGTCCCCCACCTTTAGGCTTCCTAAAAGGTCAGGGAACAGGAGTAGAATGACACTGTTCTTGGCTGGAAAGGCAAAGATGCCATTATATCAAGGATTGAGAGGAGATTGGAGAGGTCAGTCCGATGTTCTGTGTTCCCAAGGGGCTTTTTGGAGAGGAGTCAGGAAGAAAGGAGGACACTGCCACAAATGTGGAGAGGTCAGAGGGAAGAGGTCACACTAATAACCACCCCGCCTTGACAGGTTTCATCCTCCCAAGGAAATTTTTAGGCTGGGCATGGTGGTGGATCCTGTAATAACAGCATTCTGTGAAACTGAGGCAGGAGGATCACAAGTTTGAGCCCAGCCTGCGTAACTCAGTGACTTAGCTGAGATCCTGTGGGATAATAAAAAATAAAAAGGGATAGGGATATAACTCTGTACAAAGGCCCTGGGTTCAATCCCTGAGGTGGGGGGAGGACAGAGGAGGGAGGAGAGTGGAGAGAGGTGAGGGAGAGGGAAAGAAAAGGGGAAGGGAAAGGAGAGAAGGAAGGGGAAGAGGCGGGGGAAGGGGAGGGAGAGGGGAGGGAAGGAAAGGAAAGAGAGAAAGAAAGAGGGAGGGAGGAGAAGGAGGAGAAGGAGAGGGAGAGGAAGGGGAAGCAGAAGGGGAGGGTGGAGAGAGATTCTTATGGGAGTCCTCTCCCTTCACTAGCTCGAAAAATATTCATCTATAATGTTCTGACCTTGAAGGAAGAGCCATATGAAGCAGAAACAAAGACATCAGATATGTATTTCTTCCTTTGACTGCCTCAGTATTCATTCACTCTTTGCTTCATCCATATACATTGAGAGAAGCCCTCCCAAGTAGTCAACTATGTGCCAGATGGTGGGGATCCAACAATGAATAAAATAAAGTCCTTGCTCTAATGGAGGGAGAAACAGACAATAAAATAAATATGTAATAGAATATCTAAATATGAGCAGTGCATGAAGAAAAGACAGGTAAAGGAGTAGAGATTGATGGGGCTGATGTACTCACTTAGATGAGTTGGGGGTTCTCTGAGAGGGTGAAGTGGGAGCAGAGACCTGACTAAAGGGAGGGAAGAAACCACTCAGGTCTTTGTCCTAAGAGGATCATAAGCAAAGGGACCAGCAGGAGGCAGAGAAAGCATGATTAGTGTACCAAAAAACCAGCTAGCAGTCGAGGAATAAGGGAGAGAGGTGGAGGAGGATTGGAAGAGCCATTTGGGGGCCAATGTATATTCTATATGAACAAAGTATAGGAGTGTAGGAACCATTTAAGGAGAGTCTTACTCCATGTGTTCTGGGGAGTCACTGGAAAACAAGAAGCCATTGCAACAATCCCAGGAAAAATGAAAGCCTTCAGCAGAGGTGGGAGGTATAGAGAGGGGAGGAATGGTAGACTTGTAATTTGGCTATGATGCCTAGAGCACGCTACTAACTATTTATTTTAGAATAGCACAATTTCTTTTTCCATGAGGCCATATGGAAAACCACTTTCTCTCTCTCTCTCTCTCCCCCCCCCCCTTTCTCTTCTACTATGGATTAAACTCAGGGGTTCTCTGCCACGGAGCTACATCCCCAGACCTTTTTTATTTTGAGACAGTCAGACAGTCTCTCACTAAGTTGCCCACGCAAGACTTGAAATGGTGATCCTCTTGCCCTAACTTCCTAAATAAATTTTTTACCAGGTGAATCTTTATTCTAAAAGGGCAAGAAAATTAACCAATTTGCAACAGTCTGGTCAATATATGAATACTTATAACAACTCTGTGAAATTGACAAGATAGTTCTGATGCGGAAACTGAGGCTGGTTACAAAGGTTAATTTCGCAAAGGTCACATAGAGGGTAAGAATTCACATCCATGTTTGGCTGACACCAAAATTCACCATCTGCTTCTGCTTGTCATTTCCTATCTCCTTGCCCCAGCTTTTTGGGTTAAATCTTCTCAGTTTTTCAGTGTACTATTTGAGGATATGTACAGTAACACAAGAAATATTTCACCACATTCGTATGAATAATATTGCTGAATCTACTTCTTTAAAAGAGGAGTTTTAACCTAGGACAGTGGTGGTGAATGTACTGTGTGCTGCAGTGAGGAGTTTGTATCATTGAAAGCTCTAAAAGGTTCACCATCACTGACCTAGGGTCATGGATCCCTACATTAGGGTTGGGAGTGTCCATGGATTGGATTTTCAAGGTATTCTGTGAAACCTTGAAACTGTGCAAAATTTGGTAGATACATATACATGTTTCTGGGAAGAGGGTAGCTAGCTTTTATTCTAGTCTCAAAGTAGACCATGAAACCAGAAGTTAAGAGCTTGTGCTTTGAAAATCACCATTTTCTTGTCTTTGTTGTTTGGTTGCATTTTCATTTCAGATTATTCTAGTTACCTGATCACAGAATATTTTTTTCAGAAAGATGGAAGTTAAAAAAAATTTAAAGGCCTGTGTTTGTCTTTACCATATTAGTAAAGACATTATCTAGTGGTAATAACATTCTCTTTTCTTATTCTTTTTCTTACAAGATGCATCTTCTTCTTGGTTCAGGTTTTTTATTCCATGTCTAAAAGACAGTCCTGCTTTGTCTTATTTCTTTTTTTTCCCCATTAACTTTATTGGTACATTTTAGGTATAAAATACAGTTACATTTGTCATTGGGATCTTGTACCATTACATGAGGAGCTTGGTTCTTATTGTTTTCCCCTTCCCCTGCCCTCCCTTCACCCCCACCACCCTTCCCTATTTGCAAAGACTTTGTGTCCATTATATTCCTTTTCTTATCTTTTTTCTTTTCCCTTCTTTCTCTTCCCCTACCCCTCCCACTTCACCTACTCCTTTAGACCTTTTCTTCCTGTTACACAATATCAATTATACATTTTTTTAAATTACAATATCAAGACCTAGGAAACATTACCACAGATTTTATAGAATTTTAAAGGATACAGAAAGCATATTACAAAAATCTTTTTTGAAATAAATTTGACAACTTCTGAGAAGTAACTTAGAAGAAGACAAATTAATGAAACTAACTCTGGAGGAAATATAAAATTTGAATAGCACCTATTAAAGAAAGTATATTCTT
>NW_004624737.1:3933306-3988694 GCF_000247695.1 Heterocephalus glaber | reverse complement strand
CCTATGTTGGGATTCCATCATGTTCCTGAGCTCCTCTCTAGATTTATTAATCATGTCTTGCACTATGAGCACAGTCTCTGTTGTTATCTGAGAAATTATTTCTGATTTCATTTTTTCCAGATCCTCTTTTGTTGCCAATTCAGGGAGTCCAGATGGTTGAGTATCAGAGTGCTGCTGTAGGTGATCTGGAAGTCTGGTTTTGAGACTTGTTTAAGTGTCTTCTCATTTCTGCAGGGCAGGGGGGAAATGTGTGCAGGGTGGGGTGGGTAGGGTGTGTGTGTGCTGCTGACGCTCCATGCTGCTCACCTCCTCTGCGTTGGGAGTGGTGGTAAGGTGGCCCAGAAGCCTCACCTGCGTTGGGAGAGGTGGTACAGTGGCCTGAAAGCCTCCTCTGCACTGGGAGTGGTCTGTCTTATTTCTTCTTACCTAAACAGTCCAATTTCCATTTCTCAGTGGAATTTTCTCTTATCATTTATCATTTATCTCTTGTGAGTATAGCTTAATCCAAGTTATAAGTGATACATTCCTTTTTTAAAAATAATAAGGGGAGGTCCAGGGATTTAGCTCAGTGTTTTCACCACCTGCTGCGCAAGCACAAGGACCCAAGTTTGATCCCTGGTACCAAAAAAAATAATAATAATAATAAAGGGAAAATGCCCTATGTAATCAGAGTTTCTGTAAACTCTGGAAATTTCACAATTATGAAATTTCACAATTATGGATAAGATTTAGAATATACAAAATAGTATGATGAAATTTACAAATTTATCAAAAATAATACAGGTCAATTCCAACTTGAAGAAATGACACTGTTGTTATACCTTCATACAGTTTGCTACATTGGCCTAACCTTTGAGTTACCTGCCTGCTTTTTTGGAAAGAAACTGACAATACCTGAAGAGTCTGAGTGGCTTAGTTTAGATCTGGAACTCCCCCCACCCCGCAAAAAGCCCGTGTGTAAAGGGCTTGGTCTCTAGCTTGGTGCTACTGCACTGGGAGTCAGTAGAAATTTTAAGAGACAGGGCCAAACAAGACGTTTGAGGTCATGGAAGGCATGCTTTCATAGGGAATGCAGGGACCTGGTCGCTTCCTCTTGTACTCTCTTTTGTTTCCAGGCATAGAGTTAACAGTGTTGCTCTGCCACATACTCCTAGTACAGTTAGAAACAATGGAGCTGAGTGAGTCATCCTTTCCCTCCATTTAACTCTGAACAGCACCCATTGGTTATTCCTGTTTCCATTATACTAAGAGAGGTAGAAAATAAATGACATAAGCCTAGGAGATTGCCGATGTCCTAGACAAGAGCACAGGTGCCATGGTGAGAAGCACCTAAAGCAGAGGTGTTGGCCTTTAAATTTTGAAAGCCTGAGTTATCAGCCTCTGCTTTTTCTGTTGCTGTTGCTACTTTTGACCTGTGCTGAGCTTTTCTGTTGCCGTGGTGCCTTTCTTGGGCTATGTTATACCTTTGTTGTCATGGACTGGCCCTGATCAAAACTCCCCATGATCTTCAATAAATGTTATCTTCTTACTACTGGGTGTACACTTGGGAATTCTTTCCTCGTACACAAGAGCCTAGATTATTGTTGGCCCTGAGGCGCCACTACAGACCTAACACAACAGGCACAATAGACTGAAACCTCCCAAAACTGTGAGCCAAAATAACCCTTTTGTCTTATAAGTTGATTTATGTCAGGTATTTGTCAGTGATGGAAACCTGACTAACACACTGGGTCCATAAGTCCTCCTGAGAGAAGAGACTCTGTATTTGTTGTGACTTTCAGAGGGTGAGCTTTATTTATTTATTTTTTTTGGTACTGGAGATCAAACTCAGGACCTTGTGCTTGCAAGGCAGATGGCGGCACCACTGAACTAAATCCCCAGCCCTGTTGTGACTTTCAGTAGCAAAATCCACATACACCTTGAAGCAGACTAGGCACAGAAAGAAAATTCAGACTCAAATGACTAAATCGGTGTATATCATGTACCTCATGCTCCTTCTCAGACTCCTCACAGGTATGTCAAAAACATGTACAACTAAATAATGAGCATGGGTTAACCCCTCACCTACCCGACTGAAAAGATGAAACAATATACAGATATGCTCCTTATCTTACTATAGGGTTAGGTCCTGATAAACCCATAATAAGTTAAAAGTATTGGACATCACAAATGCATTTAATACATCAAACCTGTCAAATATCCTAGCTTAGTAACACAGTACACTATAAAATATTGATTGTTTCCCCTCCTGATCCTTTCCCGATTTTCTACTGGATTCTTTGTCTTTTTATTCATTTATAGAAGTTCTTAAATATTCTGAATATCAATCACTCATCATTTAATGCATCCATCTTTCTGCAAAAGAAATACCAACCTGAAGTTCACTTTTGTCATTGCCTGCATGGTTTTCTGTATGCCTATATATGTATGTATATGTACATATTTATATATGTATGTGTGTATGTATATGTATGTATGTATTATGAAGTATACAGGAGGATTTCACAGCTTATATGCAAATACCACACTATTTTATATAAGGGGCTTAACCATCCACAAATTTTGATATCTGTGGAGATTCTGGGACAAATCATCCATAGATACTAAGTAACAACTGTACTTTAAATCATCTTAGATCATTTATAATACTTAATATAATGAAATGCCATGTAAATTATTGTTGTACTGTATTGTTTAGGGAATGACAAGAAAAAAGTCTGCATATGTCCAATACAGATTCAATTTTTAAAAAATATTTTCAGTCTGCATTTGTTTGAACTCATGAATATGGAAGGATAACCATATTTATTAGCCACTACCTACATTAAATAACAGTTGATAGGTGCATAGACTAACCCCCTGCAGGAATGTAACCTGCATTCCTAGGTTGGGGTTTTTGTAAGTTTTGTCATTACTATATCCTGAGTATACAGAATAACATTTGGTATACATTAGGTACTCATTAAATATTTGTTGAATGAATCAGTAAATCTTTAACCCCTGCTGAATTTCTATGGTAGGTAAATTTCCTTCCTATTTGAGCCTTCCTATTTCTGTAAATATGTTGAAATCTGTTCAGTTCCTGAGGCTCACATGAGGAAATTATTAAATAAGTTTATTATTAAATAAAGGGAAGAACGCCAGCTGACTTTAGTCTTCTGAAGAGAAGTGGTAACACACAGAAAATTACACATATGACTATACAGTTGAGGGTAATTCAAACAGACATAAGTGAGATTTAGTCATTTTGAATTGCCAAATCTCCTTAAGACATATAATAATGACCAGGCACTGTGCTAAACACATTACAAATATGATCTCAAGACAAGTGTTCTTAACCCCTATTTTACAAATGAGGAAACTGAAACTCAGAGAAAATAATATATCCAAGATCAATCACCCAGAAAGTAGGTAGTAGAGCCAGAATTTAAACTCACATCTTTCCAACTCCTAGAAAAATGCTCTGCAGCACTTTGCCACAATGTCCTATCTGAAAGGCAAAGCCCCTGACTAAGATGGACCTGAACAGATGGGCCAGGGGGTTCCAAATCAACCAAATCTAACCATGGAGTCATCTTGATCCCTGTGTCAGAGATGGCTCAGGCTCATTTCTCAGACCACCATCTATAGGCAACCAACATCACTGGAATCAGGGTCTCACCAGGAAGGAGGCAGACCTTCCTCAATGACCATGTACTCCTTATTTTAAATACAACCCCCGTGAACATTTTCTAGCCAGATAATATAGTAGGTCAAAGAGCTCAGTAATATTCTATTTGAAAGCATGCAAGCCAGAACTATTTAATGTTTTTTAAAAAGTTTTTTGTCATAGACAATTGCAAACATATTCAAAAGGAGAGAGAAAAGTACATCTATTCTTCACTTTATGGGTTTAATTTATTCCTGAAACTGCTTCCTGTAGTGAACAAGGAAAACAAGTTTAGGTACATTTTATCTGTTTTCTAGAGTTACCATAATGAAGCACCACACACTGGGTAGATTAAACAACAGAAATGTATTTTCTCACATTTCTGGAGCCTGAAGTTCCAAACTCGAGGTGTTAGAAGGGTTGATTTCTTCTGAGACCTCCCTCCTGGGCTTATAGATGACCCCTCTCCTCCTGTCTTCACATGATTTTCCTTTGTACATAATTCTATCTAAACTTCCTCTTATAAGGACACCGGTTACATTGACTCTAATTAACTTTTTAAAATTTAATCACCTTTTAAAGAGATCTTATCTTCAAATACAGTCACATTCTGTGATACTGCAAATTGGAACATAAATAAGCATCACTCATACAGAAAATAGAACACAATCAAAAGTTCATTGTACCCACTCAAAGAGGAAGAAGAAAAGTCCTGATGGGAGTGGTGAGGGAAGAAGGGGAAAAGAGTTGTTCTTTAACAGATGCAATCTTCTTTTTGCATTTTCTAAACTAAGTTGTTAAACTCTGGGTTCATCTTACAATCAAACTATGCTTATAAATAAAGTTATGGCATAGAAAATTACCTCTGGAGTGAAAAAGAAAAAGAAAGAAAGAAACTAAACATAAAAAGAACACACCCAAGAAATAGTCTTTCTTGATATGCATGCAAAGCAAAATGGTTTGGTTCATCTGAATAGGGCAAGTAATTCAAATTAGCTCCATGTGGTATTTTCTAACTAGAAAGTATTGTTGAATAAATTGATGAATATGTCTTTGCCTGAAACTATAATGTGAAAATACTACTTCTTGTAGTATATTTATTTAGACTGTGTTGGGTAAAAACTCATTATACAAAAAGAAAGTTATTGCCCAAAACATAGCATGAGTTTTCAAGAGCCATTTAGGTAAAAAGTAATTAACTGAGCCATTGTCCTGAAGTCTGCACAATGAGCCCTCATGCTTCAATTCACCCAGCTGCAGTTAGCAATTCACGACCAACCTTCTCCTGTCTCACCAAACTTCTCACCTCATCAAGTCTCCCCCACACTCCAGTATTTGAGTCAAGTCTAGATACACTGCACCTGTAAATCAGAATTGTTTTTAGAAAGGACAAACTTGTAAAGTTTTAATAGATGACATACAAACTATAGTAGACTGAAATTCTGCAAGTATTCCCCATTGTAGTATAAATCTCTTCATAAAAGAATCTTTCTATGCTAGTTCAACTCTGTCACTATAAAATTTTAGTGAATTATGTAAACCATACTTTTTCAAACTATTTTTGCAAAGACTGTACTATTTGCTGTGTGTGGTATCTGTTCCTTTAGCTGTGTTCAGCTAGTATTTTTTATTAATTTTTTATTCATTCAGTTTATTCATACATTTTAGGTATACATTATGATTACATTCATCATTGGGAATTTGTACCTGTACATGATGTATCTTGGTTCTTGTTTTTTCCCCTTTCCCTTTCCCTTCCTTCCACCCCTCCACTCTTCCCTATTTACAAAAACTTTGAGGGCCAGGGATTTAGCTCAGTGGTGCTATGTCTGCCTTGCAAGCCCAAGGTCCTGAATTTGATCCCTAGTACAGGAAAAAAAATTTTTTGAAAAACTTCGTTGGTGTTTTTTTCCTTCTTTTCTCATATTTTTTCTTTCCCTTCTTTCCTTTCTCCCACCCCCCTCCCTATTTCCCCTTCCCCTGTGGACCTTTCCTTCCTATTTGACATTATCTATTATACCTTTTGGTCCTCACACTTTCAGTTTCTCACACCAGAGAAACTACTCAGTATTTACCCATGTGTCCTATTTATTTCACTTAAGAGTATGGCCTCAATGTGCATCCATTTAGCTATAAATGTCTCTAGTTTCTCATTCTTTATGACTGAGTAGTACTCCATTTTATATTTTTAAAAACCACACATATCTTCTTTATCCAGTCACCAGTTGATGGGCATTTGGACTGCTTCTAAGATTTAGCTATTACAAACTGTGCCACTATAAACATGGGTATGCATATATCCCGATGATATGATGCTTTTAATTCTTTTGGGAAGATACCCAGCAGGAGAATAGCTGGGGCAAACGGGACCTCTAATTCTAGTTTTTTTAGGAATCTCCATACTGATTTCCACAGTGGTTGCACCAGTCTACACTCCCACCAGCAGTGAAGAAGGGTTCCTTTTTCTCCCAGAGCCCCACCAGTATTCATTACTGGTTGATTTCTTGATAGCACCCATTCTTTCTGGAGTGAGGTGGAATCTCAGTGTTGTTTTCATTTGCATCCCTCAAATGACCATTTTTTCATGTGTTTATTTGTTGTTTCTACTTCTTTGGGAAAGAAATGTCTGTTTATTTCAGATACCAATTTTTGGATTGGATCTTTAAATTTGGGGGGCTTGATTTTTTTAAGTTCTTTGTATATTCTTGATAGTAGACCTTTGTCTGAGGAGAAACAACTCCTTTCATAATAGCATCCAATAAAATGAAATACCTATGAATCAATCTAACGAAGGAAGTAAAAGACCTCTACATTGAAAACTACAATACTCTGAAAAAATAGATCAAAGAGGATATCAGAAAATGGAAAGACATCTCTTGCTCCTGGGTAGGAGAACCAATATAGTGAAAATGGCCATAGTTCCAAAACTGCTATGTAGATTCAATGCAATCCCAATTGAAATTCCAACAGCATATTTCACAGAACTAGAGAAAACAATCCACAAATTCATTTGGAACAAGAAGAGACCTAGAATAGCAAAAGCAATTCTAGGTAACAGAGACATGGCAGGGGGTATCACAATCCCCAACCTGCAACTATACTACAAAGCTACTGTGATAAAAAAACATCATGGTACTGGCAAAGAAACAGACCTGAGGATCAATGGAACAGATTAGAAGATGCAGAGACAACTCCAGACGTACTCAGCCACTTCATCTTTGACAAAGGAGCCAAACACCCTCACTGGAGGAAAGATAGCCTCTTTAATAAATGGTGCTGGAAAAATTGGGCTTCAACTTGCCAAAGATTAAAACTAGACCCATATCTCTCACCATGCAGTAAATTAAAATAGAAATGGATCAAAGATCTAAATATTAAAAAAGAAACACTAAACCTGCTAGAAGATAGGTTAGGTAGAACTCTTGAAGACATAGGCATAGGAAAAGACTTTATGAACAAAACATCAGTCTAAGTGCTAAAAAAGAACAAACATAAATTCGACACCTTTCCCACTCTTTGCAGACTGGCTGTGTTGAGGCACTCCTTTAACACCTAGCCAGGATTCTTATAACTCTACCATAACCTTCATGTAGTCCTTATACTAAGTTTAGAGATCACAGATGGGTGACTGGCACAGGGTCTTCTCCAGATTTTTCTAAGCACTTGCCCTTCTTAGCATTTGTGTGGCTTTCTAAATTCCCCAGGATACTTAGGCTTTTTGAATGGCTCAATTTCCTGGAGAAAGTCTCTCTCCAGCTTTTCTTTAAGGAATCTATGCTGTCTCAACTGTAATATTTTCTTCCAGAAGACTGCAGTGTGTTTGCTTTGCTTTTACTTTATAATGTTAAATAAATGCCTACTGCTTTTGTGCCCTGAATAAGGTTCTAAATGAGGTAAAACAGAGACAAATACCTTCATGCAGCCTCCAGACAAATTTGAGTAGATGAACACAGTAATTATGGAATAAAGTCTGCTCTGCTCTGACCAGGTCCAGGCCTAAGGTCTCATATTGGGAACATAAGCTGTGATCTTTCAAACTGCCATCCCACCATGATAAGTAAAAATGCCACAGGGATTTCCTATCATTTTAAAGTTATCTTTCTCTTTATGTAACAATCATTTGGTTTGCTCTAAATTTTTTACTGTTTTCCAGAGTTCTAACAAATTTGGTTTTCATTGTTTCTGATTTTTAAAAAATGTTTCTTGGAGGGAAGGCTATTTGAAGCTGCCTAAATTACAATTTTGATGCTGTCATCCTTCTGTAAGCTTTTTAACTTTGAAATAATTTCAGATTTCTTTAATAGTTGGAAAAAGTGTACAAAGCATCCTCTATATGTTCCTGCAGCTTCACAAATGTTAACACTTTTGTGACCCCAAAACAAGGAACTTAGTATTGATACAGTACTATTAGAAAATTTGCCAACCTAGTCACATGTTTCCAAATATTTCACTAATTATTTTCCAGGCATCTGGATGGAATTCAGCATCACATCTTTTAGTTTTCATGTGCCTTAGTTTACCCCAGGCTGGGAAAGTCTTTTTTTTTTTTTTTTTTGTCTTTCATGGCCTTGATATTTTTAAAGGGTACCATCATCATTTATAGAATCTTTCTAAAAGATTTTTTTCATGATTAAATTCAAGTACACATTTAAAAAATAATAGCACAAAAAGAATGTTGTGCCTTTTTCATTGCATTATCAGAATGTATAATGTTGATGGAGCGAAGGCTGTTTAGAGACTTCCCACCAGGCTTTCCATAATGCTACCATCTTAAATACCCATGAGATTTTTGTTCAAACTAAGAGATTAATATTGGTGCAATAATTTTAACTGAACTACAGACTTTAGGGGATTAGTCAGGGCTTTCTAGAGAAGCATAGCATCCTATTCATAGAGAGAAAGGCGGGGGGTTGATTTACATTCTAATAACTGGCTCAAATGCTTATGAAGCTTAAGGAGTCTCAAGATCTGTAGTTGGCAAAACGGAGACCCAGGAGAGCCAGTGATGGCATTCCCCTTCCCATGTGAGAATAAGTCTGCAGGAAGGAAAGACCAATGTTCCAGCTCTAAGACAGTCAGGCAGAGAGAATAAATTCTCTTCATTCAGCCATTTGTTTTGGTCAGGCCTTCAACATATTGGATAAGGCCCAGGCACATTGGGGAAGATGGTCTGCTGTACTAGTCTATTAATTCATGTTAATCTCACCCAGAAACACCTTCATAGACACACTCAGAATAATGTTTAACCAAATATCTGAGTAACCCTTGGCCCAGTCAAGTGGAAACACAAAATTAACCATCACACTTGGATTACCACTCTATCTGTGGATGTGCTTTTGCTGTTCCAGGACACAAACCAGTATGCCATATTGTTTTTAGAGGTTGCTCCTTTTTTTATGTGAATACTTCCCCACTAACCCACAGCACAGAGAGTCCCATCTTTGTCCTCTCCACATTAGAACCTCACTATACTCACAATATGGTTACCAATGGCTACCAAGTTTCACTTCTCATATGCTCCCACCACAGGAGAGGAACTGTTCATATATCCTGTGGTTCAAATTCAAAAATCCTAGAGAAAGATTTTGATAGATTTGACTTGTTAGTTTCCCCTAAATCAATCAGACCCTCAGCTGACAGAGAAGAATCACAATACATGGCTACTGGGTTCCCTTGCTTGTGAAGTAGAGCTGTTTGTGCAGAAGGAGAAACCATGGTTAACCGGGAAGTAACCCCAGTTTATGCCTATCCTACTAGAGACCATCTAGACCACTTACCTCGTTTCAAAGGTGAGGAAACTGAAGTCCAAAAGTAAGTTTCCAAAGGCCTGGAATTAGTCTTTAGTAAAAGGGAGTCAAAATCCAAGCTTACTTATTATCTATCAATCCTGGGCACTTCCCTCTATGGCTCTAACAATACCATGATTTTGGTTTTAATCCCAAGAATAAAATAATCTGAAATGAGGTAAAAGCAACAAATAAATATATGAAAAAATGTTCAACATCACTGGTCATTCTAAAGATGCGGATGAAAACAACACTGAGATTCTACCTCACCCCGGAAAGAATGGCTGCTATAGAGAAATCAACCAATAACAAATGGTGGCGAGGGTGTTGGGAGAAAGGAACCCTTCTCCATTGCTGGTGGGAGTGCAGACTGGTACAACCACTGTGGAAATCAGTATGGAGATACCTCAAAGAACTAGGACTAGAGGTCCCATTTGATCCAGCTATTCCCCTGGTGGGTATCTTCCCCAAAGAACTAAAAGAATCATAACACAGCAATATATGTGCACCCACGTTTATAGCTGCACAGTTTGTAATAGCTAAATCTTGGAAACAGCCCAAGTGCCCATCACTATTGGAAACTGGATAAAGAAGATGTGGTTTTTTTTAATGTAAAATGGAGTCTTACTCAGCCATAAAGAATGAGAAACTAGAGATGTTTATAGCTAAATGGATCCATATTGAGGCCATACTCTTAAGTGAAATAAATAAGACACACATGTGTAAGTGCTGAATAGTTTCTCTAGTGTAAGAAACTGAAGTGTAAATAAGGATTAAAATGATTAAAATGAATAATTGATAATTTGAAATAGAAAAGGTCCAAAGGTGTGGGGGTGGTGGGAGGGAAAGGGGAAAGAAAAGAAGGGAAAGGAAAAATTATGAGAATAGAAAAAAAATGGAAAAGTCTATGTAAGTAGGGAAGGGTGGAGGGGGTGAAGGGTGCACAGGTAATTGGGAAAAAATAAGAACCAAGATATATCACTTACAATTACAAGCACCCAATGATAAATGTAAACATATTGTATACCTAAAATGTACCAATAAAAGAATTTAAGAAAAAAAAAATCAAGATTTATCTAGCGCTCATGGATGCATAAATTTCTAAGTGTATTCAAGCTAATGCTAGAGAATTGGAAGCCTTTCCTGTTTATTTCTCCTGTATTGAGGTGTCAAGAAAATCCATACTCAGATTAGGGTGAAAACTATTTTACTTAGCAAAGAACTGAGGGAGGAGAAGAAAAAGGATATTTACTTATAAGTTTATTAAATAACATAGACTATAATCATATAATTAAATACTCTATATCTATTAAAGAGAATAAAGAGATCTGTATCTATTAAAGAAAGTTTCATATATAGTACTAAGTAAAAAAACTAAACAAGAGGCTGTGAATTGTGTAAACCTATTTATTTGAGAGACAGTGGGAATAGCAACTCTGATCACATTGTCATTGGTATTCATTGATGGTGAGTGGGATTACAGATTTGTTTTCATTATACTTTTCTGTAAAGTTTAAATTTTTATTAATGAGCAAGAACTTCAAAAACATTATCACTGTTATGATTTATATCTCGATAGCCCCCAAAACCTCATGTGCTCATAGGTGGAGCTTTTGGGAGGCGGATGATCATGGGTGTGTGATACTCATCCCTGAGTTAGTCCACTGATGGATTTATAGCTGGGTGTGATTTTGGGAGGTGAAGCCTGGTGGGAAGACATGGGTCACTGGCAGATACATCCCACTGGTGATATTAAATCAAGAAGGTGCATGGCCTGGAATGGGTATATATCCCTCCTCCCTTGATACCTCTTTGCCATGCCATGGGCTCCTCTCCTACTATGCCCTCTGTCATGCCATTCTGCCTTGCAGCCAGCCGACTATGGACTTAAATCTCTTCAAATTATGAGCCAACTAAATCTTTGGCTTGCTGGGTATTGTACCTCAACAACCAGAATGTTACTAAGACAATCATGTATTGTTTGATTCCATTTATATGAAATATTCAGAATAGACAAATCCGTAGAAATAGAAAGCAGATTAATGACTATCAGGGACATTGGTGTGTGTGGAAAGATAAGGGGTAAATTCTTAATAAGTCAAGGGTAATAAAAATATTTGGGGACTAGATAAAGATAATGACTGATAACATCATGAATTTACTAAATGCTGTTAAACTATACATATGAAATTGGTGTGGGGTTTTTTTGCCTCAATCGAAAAGTTGTTTTCTTGGAGTGTGAAAACCTTAAGATTTGCACATCCTCTACTGTGGGATTTGGACAAATCATTTATCTTTCCTATATCAGATCATTCTATACTTGGTCTCTAAAATACCTTTATACTCTAACACGATGATTCGGGACACATTCTACAATAATTCTGGACAAATTCATTCTCTGGTGAGGAACTTACATTTAGAATAAAATTGCAGAAGCTATTTTTGGCAGGTATATCACACTTAGGATTTTATATCAAGAAGGTGGAAGATGTAAACCACTTCTTTCAAAAATTACAAGTTTATGGACTTATCCAAGCCCAATAATGAATGGGAAGTAATTAAAGAAAAAGTGTGGGAGGAAGTCAGAGACATAAAAAATAACCACAAGTAATATTTTGAGTGACTTCCACTGATCAAACATTATGCCTTGTGCTTTACAAATATTATTATTATTATCATTATCATCATTATTGTTATTTTGGGGTTTTGAGACAGGTCTCACTATGTAGCCCAGGATAGCCTCAAGACTGATGATCCTCTTGCCTCAGCCTCCCGAGTTCTGGGAATTCAAGCATGTGCTACCATGCCCCACATGAAAATTATTTATATATATTTTGGTACCAGGGATCGAACTTAGGTCCTTGCACTTGTACAGCAGGAGGCAAAACCACTGAGCTAAATCCCCGGCCCTATTATTTACATTTTTAAAAACAATTCTTAGAAGAGAAAATCTGAAGCTCAGAAAGAGTAATTTGCCCAAGGTCAACACCTAGTAACCAGAAGTAGTGTACTGAAACTCAGGCCTATTTATACTGCAAGGTCTATGTCCATTCCATTTACCCATGCTATTGAAAAGGATTCAAGGAAGATAAACTGGTGTTAGAGACAAGTAAATACAAAAGCAAACTGGAAAGGAAACACAAAACCTAGATTTATCCCTGTCCTTAAAAGTGGTCCTCCCTGGACAGATTTCCATCTGATCCTCTAGTATGCCTTCTGTATAGCTAAAGACAACTATGTTCATTAACTATAATCTTCTAAAAAAAAAAAAGGTCCATTGAGTTTAATGACTCTTAGAACAGTATTTCTGTGAAGGACATCTAAGAATTATTGTATAGTTTGATTGGATATAAGTTCACCTTCCCATTTTAACAAAGAAAGGAGTTAAAAAGGAAAAAAGATATCCTCATAGTAGGTAAATGGAAAAGAAACAAAAATAATGACAAAGAATAAGTGAAATGTAAATAAAATATTTAAACAAAGCAAGTGTACAAGGCATTAAGATAAAGAATCAAAGGTACTACTAAGTAATTAGAAAACACTGCAACTGTGAGGGAGCAGTAGAAACCAACTGTGATTTCCCCAGCACAAGATGCTATTTCACAAGAGAAATATAAAGTTGGGAACTGGACAAAACATGTGGAAAGGACACCAGGTCACATGATGGCATACAGTCCCTTGGCAAAAATCAGGGAATAGCCAGAGGATAAACTGGATAGTAAGTTTGAAGAGAATAATTGTGATCATTTCATAAAAACCGAAGAGAGAAATGGGAAAGGTAAAGGTGGTCAATACCTCAAGAATGCCAGATTTGCATGGAGATACACACCTGTAATCCCAGCTACCAGGTAAACTGAAGAATTGTCATGAGTTTGAGGCCAATCCAGGCAACTTAGCAAGACCATATTTCAAAATAAATAATAATGATGACAATGATAATGATGACTGGGGATATAACTCAGTGGTAGAGCACTTGTGGCTTGAGGCCCTGAATTCAATCCCCAGTACTGGGAGGTGAGGGTAAGGATGGCAGATTTGTCCTTCAGCCAGAAATTAGGGAGACTAAAACCTTTTCAAATCAAGTTTCTCAAGTCAAGGAAGAAAGCCCTAACCAGAGTAAGAACAAAGAGCAAACAACATGCATAGAATCAAAGGACAAGAAAAAGCCATCACATATGATTGTATAGGTTTTTCACTGCTTGAGGCAGCCCAGTTCAGGTTATGATCAGACTCTGAAATTTACACCCCACAGCTACTCAGCAAGCTAGCTGCTGCAGAGCTTCATCCTCCTGGAGCAGTTTCCATTCAGGTTGGAAAAGAAGTAAAACTATTTTTTTCACAGATAGTATACCCATGCATATCAAAAAGCCTAACAAAAATCTATGGTGTGGGGGTTGGGTTGGACACTAATGCTAATAGCAAAGCTGCAGAACACAAAGTAAATGCACAAAAATCAATTATATCTTTATACTAGCAAAGAAATTTGAAATGAAGAAAGTAAAGTCCCTTTAAAATAAAATTTTTGTCCAAGATTGCACATAGTTAAAAATTAAAGTGGATACTTTCTTCAACCTACTATACACTCAGTTTAGAGTTTACACTGTTGTTATTGTGTTAGTCATGAAGCAGGGAATAGGGGAAGGAGAAAAGAATAACATTTGGTTAAATTTTCATTTTGGAGTTGTTGAGACAGAGAAAATAAGAATAGATAAAGGAAGAAAGATAAATATTAGTTAAGTGATCATGGAACTCAGCCTCCCATGTCTGTAACCTCAGTTTAATAAAAATCCAGAGCCCTGGTATCCAGAAAATGCAGATAAGGCTCTGAGAGTAGGGAACATGAACCTGAGGAGGTCTCTTAGGCCAATTAAAAGATAATTTTCTTTCTTTTTTTTTACCCCCCTTAGTACCAGGGATCAAACTCAAGACCTTGCGCTTGGAAGGCAGGCAGTAGAACCAATAAACTAAATCCCCGGCCCTAAAAGATAATTTTCTAGTTACAAAGGTGTGACTAAGATCAGATTTCTCTTTCCTCTGACTGAGACTGCTAACTCATAAGAAATAAGAAAAGTAAAAATACACTGTAACTACTGCCTCCTATTGCCCAGTAGGGATAAGAGGGTAAGTCCCTGGCACAAAAGAGATGAAGAAAGTTATAGTTTCCAATGGTTCCAGTCAGGCCTCAGCATCCATCAAAAAATGCTAGGTGTTAGGTTAAGAGTATAGCTCTACTTGTCTAGAATGTACATGGCCCTGGTTTCAATCCCCAGCACCACACCCAGCCACCCCCACACAAAAGGTAGGTATTGTTTCAGCAACCTGTGGGCTCCTAACATTGGCCACAGAAACCAGCTGCTACTACTTATAGCTTCCCAGAGGAGACAGGCATTGAGTTATTCTGCTGTGAGAGGCTAAGATGGTAACATTATGACTAAGAAAGGACAGATATTAAGGAGCTAGGGATATGTCAAGTCATACTTCAAAGATCTTTACAGATACATCATTAAAAGCCAAGTACAATCCTTATAGTTCAAGTGTAGCATTTTTCCCTAAATTCATTGTTGCACTATGATCATGTTTTATTTGTCTGCTTCAACTAATTTAGAAGACAACATGGTGAAAGTTCTACTAAAAATGGCAGATACATAGGTATTTGAGGAGATATCTGCAAAGAAGTTGCTAGGAAGAGTTTTACTCCATGGTCAAAAGAAGTTTGAAGGTTTAGGGATGGGGGGTCCTTTTGCAGGAGATAGTTGTTCACAATGTGATGACTAGAACTATGGTAGCCATATTAAACCATAAGAAAACTAGCTGAGTAAGATATAGCAGAAAAAGAGTCTACATAAAACTTCCATAAGCCACTTTTCAACCTTAGAGTGCCCTGCCTCCAAACACTGTGTTATGGAATACAGTAGCCAATCTAAGCCATCTTTTCATAAATATTCTGTATTTCCAGCCAAAAACAACCTGACACACTGGTCCTTAAGAAAAAGAAAACTCAATAGAAAATTGGATAAAGGATTCTCAAAACAGAAAACTCACAGAGGAGGAAATACAGCTCCAAGGTTCAGCAGCCTCTGGTGTCCTGTCGCAGAGTGGGGTCCCCAGGTTGCAGAAGGAGAACCTGCAGGGCTCCTAGGTAGAATTCCACTTCAGCAATAATGGGAACGGGAGCAGTGTTCCAGCCTCAGTTTCTATTTATAATCGTGACATGGAAAAAATACTGCTAGATGCCCAGCATGAATCTGGACTGAGTAGCTCAAAGGGTTCTCACTGTGGCAGCCCACCTCGCTCACAGACTCCACAAAATACTAATAGAGCTTCTGAAATAGATACACATAGCATTGGAGAAAAAAAACAGCTCACATTCTGAGGGAGATTATATTGAGAGAAGGAAAGAAGTTGAAAGCATCTTGAAGAAAAACTCAGATTGGATATGGGATTGGTCAAGTTGGCCAGAAAATATACCCCCTAAGGAGTTGCTCTTTAAACACCCGAAGCGCACAGCTACTCTCAGCATAAGAAATACAAGTGTTATGAAGGGGGCATTTTCTCAGCAGAATTTCTGAAGATTTTTCTTCCGTCTCTGCTGCTGCTTCATCTACTAGCCATTGAATTGGGGATTTACATTGGAAGGCGTCTGACAACCTCCACCAGCACTTTTTGATGAAGAATTGGATCCAACTTTATTCACGTGGTGGGGATTTGTATCTGAGCTTGTGACAGCTGACGTGAAGAGCTATCATGATCCTTGGGTGGCTGCAAGGATTGTTTATTCTGTACATGCTGCGTTCTCGATTAGTAAAGTGAAAGAATAGACACTAAAATCATGCTGATCTATAATTATACCTATGGGATCAATTAATAAGCATGGCAGATTAATATCTACTGTATGAATTTGGTAGTAAATTTTCTTTGGTTATTAGATATAAATAATATAAATAATTTTAATATACTAGTCATGATGTATGTAGTATTTAAAAATACGTAACTTTAATTCAGTTAAAACACTTTAATATTTCAAAGAATGAATAACATTGATATTAAAATCACTACATTAAAGGGTTTGCCCAAAAGAAATATTGTGGCCTTATAATTACACTATTGTAGAATGTGTTTAATTTAGATGGATGCAGATTGTCTGTAAAGACCACTTAACTGTATAAATTGTTCTTAATAGAGAACAAGGTAGTTAGAAATTCCACTGTGAGTTGGTACACTAAGCAACTGTTGCTTTTCCAGTGTCAGGACTCCAGGTAGTCACCTTAGGTGGTCAGTTTTCTGACAAAGGCAGTTATTCAGTCTCTCTTACCCTTCATTACTCTGGATTGCTGGATTTAATTTTACTGTTTGTGCTCAACTTTTGTGTGCTCCTAAAATTAGCTTTATTGTAAGCAAATCTGTATCTACTTTAGAAGTCTGGAAGTAGAAAAAATAAATTATTGCCAAATACTTTGGAGATTATTGTACTTACATAAGTTTAAGAATCAAATATGAAAATTTCTTGATTAAGTCAGGCCTCTCTCTTCCCCATTATGTCATTCTTTATCTTTTCTACAGCATGATTTTTAGAAAGGCTGCATCTTTGATACTATGCTGTGTGTATTATACTGTATTTGTTTCACCTTTTCACCCTTAATTCAGGTGTGTAAAAATAAATGTAACATTTTAACTTTAAAAAAAACACATTTTTGAGAGATGTTCAACTTTACTAATAATAAAAGAAACACAAATGAAAACAAGACCTCATAAAAGTGATAATATTAGAGTTGATAAGTGTTTTAAGAAACAGTGCTCAGATTTTTGGATGGATGGAAAACTGGTACACTGGTAACCAACTTAGCAATCTTATTAAAATTTTAAATATACATGCATTTTACCTAACAATTTTCAGAAATACTGACACATGAGCACAAAAATGTTTGCACAAGGATACTCAGTTAGGCAAACAAAAAACCAAACACCCAATATACTCCCAGGTCTACTGTATGGAAATAAGAAAATAAATTATAGCACATTATACTGTGGAATCGCCAGAGCAATACAAAATAATGGCTAAAATCTGTGCATAATGACATTTTAATCTATCCAACTTATACTGTTAAGGAAAGCATGCATGTTTCAGAAGAGGATATTTTTATACAAACTAAAATAAATCTGGACAGTATACAATGATCGTCATTAGGAATTTATATGATACAAATTTTAAAGCATACATTTTTGTGCTTAGGGGTGTGTATATGTGTTTAAAGAAACACATTTACTGATCTTGCAATTAGGAAAAAAATGATTTCTCATTTCATCAGTCTACAGAAAGTACTGGTCTTCATATTCACAACTATCATAAGAGAGTTGTAGAAAAATTTTCCAATGTTCTCCCCAGAAAAGTGGCAGGCCAGGACACTGGATCTGCATTGGCAATGTGTATCCTGTGCAGTGTTGAAAGTGAAATGAAACTGGCTCTATGGCCATTAAGGGGAGCCTGAGAAACAGTATGGGGCAAAAGCTGAAAAGAGAGCCAAGAGCCAGGCCAAGAGGCAAAACTCAGAGGATGAGACCCCTGGCACCAGCCCAAACCCAGCCAGCATTAAGCAGAGGTAGTTGGTGGCTCTTAAGTGATCTTCTAAATGTGGTTTGCCAGATATGTGTTCCTCCAAGGCAATGAGAGGAAGCTATGAAGAGAGCAAGTCTTCATTGAAACACCAGAGAACAAAGAAGCAATAAAACATGAGGCCAGTTTCCATTTTCTATTTCAAACGGTTTGAGATTTTAAGAAAAAGAAAAAGAGATTTTGCCTTCTTAAAGTATCTATGTTTTATAGGTGTAACTTAAATTTCTTTCTGGTCATAGTTCTATGAAAATTTGCATGCTTCCTCAATGCAAATCACTTTTTGAAGAATGTCTCTTTGTATTCCATTGGCTCAAGGAGATTTCATAGGATTAAGCTCTGTCCCTCTTCCTTTGACATCTGATTTTGGTAAATGAGCATCATACTGGATAGTTGCTGCAAGATGGTACCAGTGAACTCCTCAAGCATGGAGCCTCACGTTCACTCCATTTCTATTACCACCCACCCCCCAAGCTATTTGTCAGGAGCCTCCAGAGCAGTCAGCCATTTTCAGTCAGCAGGGTTGGGTGAGAAGTCCTTTTTAGGCAAGGTAATAAAATGAGTTGGCTGGGGAGATCTAAAAAAACTTGGTCAACAGGGTGGAGCCAGGCCCAAGGGAGAAGTATTACTTCACAGTTGCATTGGCTTCCTGTGGCTGCCAATAGAGGCAGCATCTGGCAGTGGGCCCGCCACAAAGAAGAGGGAACTCCGCAGAGAAGAAAATAACGAGACCTCTAAGGTGGAAGTGCAGCCTGAGAAACTTCCCCCGCCTGGAACTACTTTGCCAGCTAGTCTTGCCACTCTGTAGAGCCTGGGGGATGGTATTCTTTCTTGCTTTAAAAATACTGATATCTAGTGAGAGCACTTCTATGAGCATTTTTACATATTCTATGATCCATATCATTTATTCCATATCATAAGCCTATAAAACATGCTATTATTGGCTCCATTTTTCAGATTGGAAAACTGAAGCTCAGAGAGGTGAAATAACTTGATCAAGGACACAGAGGAGCCAGGATTCAAACCCTGGAATTGCTAGCTTCAAACTCCAAACTATGATAGCAGCAGCTGGAGTTCTCAAGTGAAAAATCAAGAAGAGGAGGTAAAGTTTATCCAAACGACACTGGATAGAAGCAATCTTGTCTCTTCCCTTGTAGGTAATATTTTGGGTTTCCTTCCTTACACACAATTGCAGGCAAATGACTGCAATTCTAAAAGGAGATAAATATAAAAACAAGAAGTGAAACACTGCAGACACCTGAAACCCAACCATTTCTGCAAGCCTGAGCTAACGAAGCTGCCACCCAACAGAAATAGTTCTGTCTTGTTTAGATAGGCTTTGTTTTGCTATACGGCTGCATATGCAGTGAAGTGATATCAAGTCCTGAGGGTCCACTCCTTTGATGAGTAAAACACACAAAGGCCTACATTTTGATGTAATCTGATAGCATATAGTTAAGTCCTAGACAAACTGCAACTGTGAGGAAGTGATAAACCCAACTTCCTGCACAAAGCTGCCGGAGATAACACTTTCCATGGAGTGGAAGAAAAAAAGAGACATGATTGCTACAGAATTTAAAAGGAACTATTCCATTCTTAATAAATAACCTCTTTTTCATGTGATCCCAGCAATATGTAAGCAAAACTGATAACAGTCAAGTGACTATGTGGTATTACCACATATGACTTAATTCTGACTTTCATTTACAGGAAAGGTTACACTCAAGATTCACTTGATTTTTCACTTGATCTCTTAAGGATATCATCATTCAAACTCAAAATCTCAGGTAAGTTCTTGATCCAGAGAACTTCCTTGAAATCTGAAGAGAACTCAGATTGAAAGAATTGAAGTCATACTAACTGGTTCAGTGATGTTCTCACTGAGTCACTAAGGAGGCTCATTCAGACTAAATAAACACACATAGGAATGAATACCAACTTGCATAAGGACCAGTAGTTCTTTCCACCTTGCCAAAATAGGGCCAAAGAGACAATTCCAGTAAGCATTTGTGTAGGCTGGATCATAAATGACCAATGAGAAGAGTATTGTGTTGGGAATCTTCTGTGAAGGCATTAATTCATTCACTAACTCAGCAAACCTTTATTAAATGCCTACTATGTGCTAGGAAATAGAGTAGTGAATACAAAACAGCCCCTGACCTCAAGAGCTTTTCAGCCTAGTTAAGAAGGCCAGTATGAAAGTAAACATACTAACGTATGTATGAACAAAATTATATTAAGTGCTCTGAAGAGAAAAGTGACAATGCCCTGAAGGGTCCAATTTCAGTTTGGATAAGGTGGTCAGCAAAGATGTGATGTCAGCAAAGATGTGATGTGATGTTCAGGCCTGAATCATCTGCACAATCAAGAGTGAGAGTAGTGGGGCCGGGGATTTAGCTCAGTGGTTTCGCTGCCTGCTACGCAAGCACAAGGACCAGAGTTCAATCCCCAGTACCCCCCGCCGCAAAAAAAATAGTGAGAGTAGAGAGGTCCAGGAAAGAAAACTGTCTAATGGAGAGTTCTGATTAAAGAATGAGTTTTGTGCCTTCCAGGAACTAAAGGAAACTCTGTGTCCAGAATCAACTGAAAGAAGGAGGGTAACAGGGGGCTGAAAAGTAAGGAAGAGCCATGTAGGCCACATGGAGGAGGCTGGCTTTACTCTGAGCCTTCAACCAATACTGCTGGTGCTAATAGTGTTCTGCTTCTAGACTCAAAGAGAATGCAGTAGTTCTAACAGTCTTTGGGAAAAACTGTGAGATAAAATTCCTGCAAGTCATTTAGGGCATCAAAGGTATTTCTCTAAATTCAATCAGTTCAGCCAAGTCTCAAACTGGGATGGAAAAAGAAATAGAGCAATAAAAAAAATTAATTGGATGTCATTTTATTATTTTAGTATGATTGTAGAATCACATGGTTCTTACACATGGATGGGACTGTGGCAGTCATATGTGCCAGTTCTTTCCCATTTTACAAAGGCAGCGAACACTTGGACTTCTCTCCTAGCTCCAAGCAGTATCCCCCACAGAAAGCTACCTCCAAAGCCCAGCCCAGGAGAGCACCTAGAGCTCAGAATCTGTTGGTAGGTGGTCTCTGGCCTGCTACTTACCTCCTGCATTCACTGGTTCTCTCTACTTCATTTGTTGAGCTTTCTGCATGAGACTTTGGAGATTTCTTTGCTAGAGTCACTGCAGTAAGAAAGTAAATGTCTTGATGTTGAGAATCTCCCTAGCCTGTTGCGGAGGACTGTGGGCCTGAAAACTTGCACTAAAAGAGCAAACTCGGGTTCAAGTTCTGCTCTGACTTTTCTTAATGTATTGATCTGATTCCATAATCAAGTGCCCCCAAAGAGCTCTAAGGAACAGGTTAATGCAAATCCTGTTTGTTCCTCTTGTGTTTCCAAGTCCTGACCCCTTGCAACTCTATGTGAGCTCCCTGGCTCCCTGCCCTTTAACTCCAGATCTGCAGAAGTACTGAGTATGATTAGACCTTTGCTTTTCATTCTGAGGCTTCTGGCAAGGGACCCTGGAGTCTTTCAAGTGAAGTTGAAGAACTTGCTGAAGATTGAATGAAGTTACTTTTTAAAAGGATGACAGCTCCAGAACCAATCAGATATTCCCTTTGCTATTTGGCCAGCTTTATACTTAGGGTTGATTTATATTATTGCTTCATAGTAGCTTGCTGGCCTCATTAAGAATTCATTCAATTGACCTCAAGCAAAATCTTTACCTTTCTGAGCCTCCAGTTCTCTTCAGATGACGCCTCAGGCCCTTACATTTCCAATGTTCTACAAGTCCAAGACAAAAAAAAGTTTGGAATCTCAGCAGAAATTCCCATTAATAACTCAATTTCTAAAATAGGAAGGAAGGGAAGAAAAGAAGGAGGGAGCCAGAGTTGGAATCTTGGCTCCTCTGTGTACTTAAGCTAGTTATTCTACCTCTCCATGCTTCAGTTTTCCCATATGAAAGATGGGCCTAATAACAGAAAGAGGGGAAAGGAGAAAAGAGAACAAGGGAAAAGAAAAAAGAAGAAAAGGAAGAAATAATTAGAGGATAAACTAAGGAAGGAAACTGAGGAAGCTGTGCTTTCCAAACTTCTCTGCAACTTTAATAGAAATGTACTCGGGTTTTGTGGTAAGTAAGCTAATGCTTATTTTGCTTTCAAAACACAACCCAGTGGTGTATACCTAGAAGCCCTTTGCAGACTTCCAGTCTGGAAGTGGAAAATGACTTGTGCGTCAGCAGCTTCTGTTTAAGAAAGCAAATGAAACGCCAACAGAAAAATTGTTAAACACTGCTCTTTTTTTCCTTTAAATTTAAAATGCTTTATATTTCAAGGATTTTGTAAGTTGCTGAAATTTATGAAAAGTACCTAGTACTTAGCAAGTGCTTGGTAAACATTGGTTATAATTCTTAATGAAGAGGATTCTTGGTCCAGGCATCGGAGTCTGAATTCTAGACCTCTGAGTAGTCATGTGACCTTAAGCAAGCCCCTCCATTTCTGAGTCTGTTTTCTAATTTGTAGGATGAACAAATTGGACTGAGCTAGATGATGTATAAGGGCTTTTCCAGCTGGTCATCTGCAATTTTGTTTCTAATGTGACAGTGTCTCCATGTTTGAATTGAACATTGACCTCATTTTAATGAAGAGTTCTCAGATCATCTTATAAATCACTTACATTTTGTAGAATGCTTCTGTTATCTTCCCTATATGGGGGGTTTAGAGCATTAAAATTAGAGAGATGTGGGATTAACATTTGCCTAAAGGACACATTGTGAGAACAAATTTTGAGCAACTACTAAAATGTAAATCCCCTTAAGAAATGTCAGTTGAAATATTCTGGTTCTAACACTGTCTTGTGGTATTTGAAGGACTGTCAATGTTTCCCCAAGCTCTGTTGGCTCCTAACTGAAATCACAACATCCGCTGAAGACAGGATACTTCCTATAACTCAATTTCAAACATCCTTGGGAGATTGTCATTTCCCTGTGGGCTTTTCTTCAAGTAAAATTGTTTTGGCCTTCCCAAGCTGTATCAGCCTATCTGTTCTTACCAATCTTAAAAGCTTCAACAATTCTCCAAAAGGAAGAGGGGGAAAAAAGCTATTGTGCAATGTAAAAATTTTGGCAAATCTTATGAAAACACATTCTTAAAACATCTCTCATTTCTGAGAAACAAAGTAAAATGTATGAATTGTTTTGTTTCATGACAAAATGATTCATTGTTAGTGTGGTATTTTGACTGTGTCTACATAAAACAAGTATGAACATTCAATTGAAAAAATAAAAATAACTCAATTTGAAAAATAAACCTTGATTGAGTACCTGTTCTCTAAAAGGCACTGAACTCTGCTTCATAAAAGTAGGCAAGTTGTCAAATGCCATGTAAGGCTATTTTGGCATTAACTGTAGCTCATATACAATGGCAGATTCTTGACAGCTACTTATCTGAGTTGTCTGATATGCTAACCACTAGCCACAGGTGGCTATGAGCATTTGAAATGTGACTAGTCAGGTTGAGATGTGCTGTAAGCATAAAATACACACTAGATTTACAAGGCTTAGAACAGAAAGAAAGGAAGAAGGAAAGAAGAAACAAAAAAAGAAGAGAAGGAAGTCTTAATTTTATGGAGACTACCTATTGAAATGATACTATGTTAAATATATTGTGTTTAAAATATATTATTGAACTAAATTAATCTGTTTCTTTTTTGCTTTTGAGTGTGACTATTAGAAAATCTTAAATTATATATGTGACTTATATATAATTATATATACATAGTCTTATAGATTTGTAACTAGAAATTAAATTCCTAAAAGTATATCTGAAGTGACATGTATTTATTTAAATGAAAAGATACTTGTGTTTAGTTGAGTGGGGGAAAAACAGGTTAAAAAACAGTATACTGTATAATGAAAAATGTTCAGCCTACCCATAATTAAAGCAGCACAACTATGACAAAATACGACAAATATTTAAAAGTTTGATGATACACACTGTTGATGCTGATGTGGGGAAACAAGCATTTCATATGTTATTTGTGAGAATATAAATTAGTACAAGCTCTTTGGAAGACAATTTGCAATAGCTATCAAAATTTCAAATGCACTTGCTTTTCTATCCAAGATTTCTGTTTTGGCATATACCAACACATTTATGCAAAGATGTATCACAAAATTCTTGTAGGAGAAATTCTTGTAGTATAAATAGTCTACACTTGATCCTAGCCAAAAGGCCGAGAAGTGATGCAGTATAAATAATCTAAAGGTTCATAAATAATGAATTGGCTAAAAAGTTATTTAAGTTCTTACATTAAAATACTTTACTGACAAAAGAAATATTAATGGCCTCAACATTATTATTGTTATTATAAAAATAATAAATGAAAAGCCACAGTTCAGGAATTAGTTATTTATTCAGAATTATCTAAGTGTATGTATTCTGTTATCAGGTGGGATTAAAGTTCAAAACAATTATTAAGTTGAATAAGTTCTATTTTTCTTGATCAAGTGACTTTGGGGGCCTAAACATTTATACCTGCTATATTTGTGTTTTCTAAGGGTCCTTTGTAAGCAAAAAGCATTGAAGAAGAGCAAGAATAGAAAGCATTTCATGTTAGGGCCTGGAAATCAGTAAGTATCCAATGAATGATTGTTATTATTGTCATTATTAGTCGCAATAATTTAAGCTGAGATGCAAACTAAATCAAGGAAATGAAAGCAGAGATAAAGAGGCATGTGATAGCTATTGATGCAGTCCAGTTAGCAGGATTTGATGACTAGAAAGGGGAGGCAGCAAGCTAGAATGAGCCTGCAAGGTAATTTCCAGCAAGCTGGAGGCACCATGTGGATGAAGGAACCAGTCTTTGAGTCCAGAAACTCAGAAGCAACAGAGTTAAGACAAAGAAAAATGCAGTTTAGACATTATAAATTTTAAGGGACCACTACATAATTTGACCTGTTTCTCCAGAACTCAGTGAGAGGAAACTGAGCTACAGAAAAATCTTTGGGTATCTTCACCATAAGATGGTGTGATAGTTCAGACCACGGTTTAGATGAAGTTTCTCAGGGTCCCCACAGAACCAAGGGAAAGCAATGTGTAGAGGGTGTTACTGATTGAATAATGCCCTCTCAAAATTTGTGTGTTGAAGTTCTAATCCCCAATACCTCAAGTGTGAGCTCATTCAGAAACAGGGTCGAAGGAGATTGCATTTAGTTAAGATCAAATCATGGGGGAAGGGCTAATCCAATATAACTGGTGCCCCTAAAGAAAGGTGAAATTGTAACAGAGGCACATACATAGGGAGAATGTCCAAGAAGATGAAGGCAGAGCTCAAGGTGATGCTTTTACACACCAAGAAGCCACCTTTGCTATCACACTGATCTCTGGCTTCCAGACTCCAGTTATGGCAGGCCTAGAATACCAGACAAATATGACATCACCCAACCAGGAATGGAGAGTTTCAAAGGGAGCTCATAGCCAACAAAATTAATTGTTCCCAAGAGGTCAAGCAAGAGGACAGACAAAGTGACCTTAGTGAGGCAATAGAGGTCATTGATGACCTTGGGAAGAACAGTGACAAAAAAAAAGCCAGGGATGTAGCTCAGTGGCACCAAGCCTGCCTGGCAAATGCAAGGTCCTGAGTTTGATTCCCAGTACCAGGAAAAAAACCCAAAAAAACAAAAAAACAAGAACAGTGACAAAAAGAATAGGAAGTTAAGGAGGAATCATTGGGTCATATTTTTTTTCTTTTTCTTCTTTTCTTAATAAGAGGCAAGGTCTTGCTATATTGATCAGGTTGGCCTCGAGCTTCTGGGTTCAAACAATCATTTTGCCTCAACCTCCCAAGTAACTGGGACTATAAGTATGCACCACTGTACCTGACTCTGTATTTTCTACTTCATAAAAATATTTTAATTTTTAAAATCTTTTATTAGTACATGTTTGTAGTACAGAGTGATTACACTTATCATATGAAGTTTGTACATGTACATAACACATCTTAATTCTTTTTTTGTCCCCTTCCCTCTCATTCCTCCCTGCTCCCTCTAACTCTTATTCCTCTTCCCATTTGCAAAGGCTCAATTCCCTTTTTTTTTTTTTCTATTCCCATTTTCCAACTCTTACTTTTTAAAAAAATCCCTTCTTGGCGGGGGATTTAGCTCAGTGGTTCCGCCACCTGCCTCACAAGCGCAAGGTCCCGAGTTCAATGCCCGGTACCAAAAAAAAAAAATCCCTTCTCGCTTCTTCCCCCCTCCCCCTTATTTTCCTTTTAATAGGAAAGATTTGGTACAACTATTTGATGAAGAAAATTAGCCAATAGAGGAAGAAAGATTAAAAGAGAGAACAGAGAGAGCAAGATGGAGAGACAGAAATAAACAGAGAGACAGACAAGGGGAGGGCAGGGGAGGGGAGGGGAAAATGACAAAGAGAGAAGGGAAATGGAAAAATAAAAGAGGAAAGAGGATGAGAAGACTATAGTTTGGATCTGAAATGTCCCCTAAAGGTGGCCTATGTGTTAAAGCCTTGGTCCCCAGAGTTGTGCTATTGGGAGATAATGGAGTCATTTGGAGGAAGACTTGGGAGAGCCCCTTAGGTCACTGGGGGCAGGCCCTCAAAGGAAATTATGACCAGCCTACCAGCCTCTTCCTCCCTTCCTTTTTGCTCCCTGGGCTGGTAGGGGTAGGGAAACCCATTACACATTTCCAAGCAGCAAAGGCAACAAGACCAGGGTCAAGGTCTGGGGTCTACGACTGGGAATGGTAGGGTAGAAGCTGTAGGACACACTGAAGCATCCAGTGCTCAATGAAGGCAGCAGCAGCTTCCCCTCTAGGGTGATTTAATGACATAGTTTTGACCATGGACCTGATTGCTGTTTTCCGAGCTGCCTCTCCAATCTTTCTGGAGATTCTAGGAGCCACCCATCGTCTTTGATCCATTCTATTTC
This sequence comes from Heterocephalus glaber, assembly GCF_000247695.1. Next base: position 3,961,707 of record NW_004624737.1, on the reverse strand, counting down.
TGTTCCAATAAACTGAGTTCTTTTCTATCACTTACAACTAAGGTCTGCCTGATTCAATCATACATCATACCCAACACTTTATAAGAAGGAGTTTTATAATCATCCAGAAAACCTAAGATGTAGACTTAGGTGATCATCTCCGTCTTCCCAAGGAGGAAACCAAAAGATAGTGAGTTATGTAATTTGCTCAATATACAAAGCTAGTAGATAGCAGAGCTGGGGTCACACATAAGATTATTTGCCTCCAAAGCACTAAATCACTACACTCTGCTGCCCCTTGCTTCAGTGAGCTCCACCATCTCCATCAAATGGCAATACTACTTAAAACGACTTTCTCTCTATGCCCTAGTACTGGGCCAGCATAATAGCAAACACATCTCTGACTATGCTCTCAGGAGCTTGTTTTGTGAACCCATTTATTCTTTTTCTGAGTTCCTGGAGATATGCCAGTGTCTTCATCTACAAAATAATAGCCAAATGTCCTTCTGTCCTTCAGACTATAATATAATATATGTAAATTCAGAAATTCCTGCCAGAATAAGTTTCTAAAGCAAGGGTCCCCAATGAAAGAGTAAGATTATATTTCTCCAGGGCCGGGGATTTAGCTCAGTGGTTCCGGTGCCTGCCTCCCAAGCGCAAGGTCCCTAGTTCGATCCCCGGTACCAAACAAAAACAAAAACAAAAACAAGATTATATTTCTCCAAATCCGGGCTGAAAGATCTTAAAAGTTTCCCTATAGGTCTTCAAGGTGTTACCAGGACCATGCACCCTCTTCACCATCCCTAGTGTGCGAACTCAGGTCCTCCAGTATGCTGAGATGGAGTTTGGAGTGCAAGAAGGTACTGGGGATGGGAAACACCTGTGAAAGATAAACGAAGAGGCAACAGGATGGGACAGGGAGGACCTAGAATCATGCTGAAAACCTGAGAGTCTCAGCAACTCAACATGAAGCTTTGAAACAAAGATTGCTCCTTTGAGAAGTCCTGCTTTGGGCAGAAGTAGCTAGGCCTAGCTTTCCTCTTTTTGGTCATTAACTAGGGACTGCCCAGATCAAAAGCTATGGTGGATCTCAGTGGTGCTGCAACTAATTGCTTTCCTCCTAGCTGAATGATCAAGTTCCTTCTTGAAGGGCAAGCTCACTGACATGGCCCCTCCATGGCCCCTGCACCTAACACCCACTTTTTTTTCTCTGGGATCACCAGAGACTTAAAAAACAAAATGAAAGAACCCTACTCTCTATCCTACTATGGTTTATGTGCCATGGCATCCACTCTGACCTGAATCTACTTGCTTAAGTGATCCAGGTCTTCACGGAGATAGAGTGGTTGCTCTTCAAAATAATAATTATGTTAGAAATCCCTATTTTATAAATATTCATTTAGAATTCTAATTCAATAGCAAGACTCAATCCTTATGAACCTCTGAGACATCTTCTCTCTTCTGCCAGGTTTTTACCAATGCTTAAAGGAATCCCAGGAGCTCAACTTTGTGGATGGCTAAGCACCTTCTCAAAATTGTCTAGCCATTTCCTGATGAAACAACATACATAAGGACAATAAATCTTTTTAAAAATCCTCCAATGGTCATTCCTTGATGGGGCTTCCTGCCTCAGTGCCCATTTCAGTACTAGCAAATCCAAGTTTGGAAGAGGCAATAATCATTCCTTTTACAAATCATTATTAAGCACCTAATAGGTGTACCGTATACTGAAGTTAGAATAGTTGTAGTAATTTAGACGCATGATTTTACAATTCTTTCTTCAAATGATGGAGCCTAACTCTCCTTCCCTTTGAGTGCGAGATATGATAACTCATTTCTAACAAATAGAGAAGGTGATAGTTTTGACTTCTGAGAGTAGATCATAAAAGGGAATGGATCTTCCACCTTGATCTCTGTCTGATCCATTACTCTAGGGAAATGAACTACCATGCAGTGAGGATAGTCAAGCGACAGTGTGGACAGGCCCATGTGATAAACTTCTGGCCAACTACCATGTTGGAAGTGGGTCCTCCAGCTTCAGTCAAACTTTCAGATGATTTCATTGCAACTTTATGAGACACTCCGAACTACAGCCTCCCAGCCAAGCTACTCCAAAATTCCTAAACCACAGAAACTAAGATAATAAATGTCTAGTGTTGTGTTAAGCCCCCAAATTTGGGAGGAATTTGTTAGATAGCAATAGACACAGAGAGAGACAAGATAAACACAGTTCCTGTCCTCATTCTGGCAATAAATAAAAACCTATAATCACACAAAAATGTAGACACAACCTGAGTAAAATTATGTCCAGAAAACCCATACAAATGCTATGATTTTCTACTAACACAGAATAATGGTAAGGAAATTTACTAAATTGGTTGTGACTGGAGTACCAATTTGAAGTCACTGTCACCAAAAGCTACATCTCTTCATGCCATGGTTAGCAGATACTGGCAATGGTGGTGAGTCCTGGAGCTCTAAGATCAGGTGGGTTCGTGTCAGAGTGAGTCCCATGGTAACCCAAACTTCCCACAAAGCATGGTGAATGGAGAGCAGCAGCCAAGGACCTTACCAAAAATGCTGATCTGTAGAAAGTACAGGAGTTAGTCCCCTCCCTAATCATCCCCTACTTTGGCTAGGTCCGTACTCCTACACATCAAGTCCTTCAGGTCAGCATTCATAGCCCTCCTTAATCAAGCTGCAGATCATCTTTGACATCACTCCCATACTTACACCCCATCTCTAGGTAAACTGAAAATCCTGAAGTCCCCCAATGTGTCATACGTTTAGCCTTTAAACCTTTTGTTTAGTCATTTTCTCTACTCAGAAGCCCATCCCTCCCCTCCACCTCAGTGTATTCTTACAGCTCAATGAAGATGGCCATAAATGTATGAAACATATAAAACACAAAAGTATTAAACTCAGTAATTCCTTCAGCTAGTATAGTATTTCCCTCCTCTGAATGCCTTGATTATGGTATTGGTGGACTATAAGTCTTTCACTGACTGTGCTGTAATTACATAAGGACATAGCTTCTTACTCATACCAAGCAATAAGCTTCCTCAGGTTGGGAGCAGGTTATTCATCTTGATGTCAATTTCCTAAGCCCCCTCTCCTTTTCCTTTTGTCTCCTTTCATTAAATGATCTCATGGTTTATGACTTCATCCACCCATCTATGTGCTGATGCCTCTCACTCAAATCTCACTTCTGAGCTCCTGACCTATACTCTACCAAATCTGCCTGTGTAATCCAGTCACATCCACCCAAACCTCCAATTCTGTGAGCCAAACTCTAAGAGTCCACCCTGAAATCGTCCCCTATGCATCAAACACTATGTCTAATCCATCACTAAGTCCTGTAGCTTTACCTTCTAAGTCATTTTCAAATCCCACACCTTCCCTCCATCTCCACTACCTCTTCCTTAATCCAAGCTACCCTCTCTCCCTTTGGTTACCATCTATCTGGTATCCTAAGTGGCCTCTTCATATTAACACCAGCCTCATATCTCCAATCCACTCTAGGTCACATGGTGAGAGTGGTATTTGGATTTTTAAAACTCATATCTGGCTAGATCATTCCTACAGGTTTAGAGCTTTCAGCAACTTCCCACTGTTTTTAGGATAAAGGCACAAGTCCTTAATATAAATAGACCACAAAGCTCAGTGTTCTCTGACCCCTACTTGTCTCTCCAGCCTTATGTTGTACTACTTTCTTCCTTCCTCTCAATATTTCAGTCACTGGGAGCTACTTTCAGTTCCTTAAAGGTGATGTACACACCCTTGGGGCTTTCACACAAGTCAATTCTTCTCCTCAATCTATCTACCTCTTTTGCCTTATTAGGCATGTTCCTCCTCCTGGTCTCTGCTCAGACCTCAGTTCCTCAGAGAAAACTCCTGGACTAGATCTCACCCCTCAGTGTCATGTTCTCACTATTCCCTATATTTCCTTCTGCTGTTTTAGATTGCTTCCTAATTATATATTTGTGTAATTGTCTGAGGGCAGAAATGATGGCTGTGTTGCTCCAGCACATTGATAGCACAAGAACTGCTCAACAAAGCTTGTTGAAAAAGAGAAAGAAGGAGGTAAAGTGAGAGAGAAGGAAGGAAGTGGAAAAGAAGGGAGGGAAAAGGGTAAAAAATACAAACAAATCACTGACAAAATCTTGATAGACTAAAGCCTAGCAAAATATATTTAGGACCTGATACATTGGATTTCCAATATCTTCAAGATATATTAATTTGTTCTTGAAACCCAAAATGTTCTTATTTGCCTCTATTTCCTTTTTGCCTCAGTTAGGATTTTACTTGGCTGCAGGTAACTGATCATAGCACTCAACCAAACATGGTACTTAATAGGGTTTCTATTTTTCTCAACAATAGAAGCCTTGAAGTTGGACAGAGGCAACTGCTTAAAGAAGACAGAAGGTCTCGAGCTTCTTCCTTAGTCACTCTTAATGCCTGATTTTCTTCCTCAGAATTAAATTTTGGCTGCTGCCCCTCTAGCATGGTGCTCATACTCCAGGCAAGAGGAAGGGGAAGAGTAAGGACAAAGCACATGTGCCAATTAGACTTGTCCCTTTAAGCAGGAAAACAATAGCTTTCTTGGAAGCACCACACATAGGAAGCTACCACTTATATCTCTTTAAGAACACCTGCACTTGGGCCAGGGGTTTAGCTCAGTGGTTTCGCCGCCTGCTGCTCAAGCGCAAGGACCCTAGTTTGATCCCCGGCACCTAAAAAAAAAAAAAAAAAAACCACCTGGCACTTGAGTTTCAGGGGAATCTGGGGAGGTGCATGTTCTTTCATGAACATACTGCTGCCCTCAACACAACTGGAGCTCTTTTGGTGGGGATAGAGGAAAATCTAGAGGCCAACTGGGAGTGTCTACCACACGGCTGCCACAAATGAGATCAGCTGGACTCCAAAGTTTGGACTCAGAAGCTTAGATAGAAATGGGCTTTTTTTCAAGTTTGAATTTGTTTTTTTCAGTACTGGGACTAAATTCATAGCCTTTGCACTGAGCTACATCCCCAGCCCTGTTATGTTTTGAGACAAGATCTTGCTAAATCTCTAAGTTCCCCAGGCTGGCCTCAAACTTGTGATCCTCCTGCCACAGCCTCCCAGAATGATGGGATTGCAGATATGCTCCACTATGCCTAGTGTCAAGTTTGGGTTTTTGAGCACAAAGATTCAGGCTCTGCATATATAGTACTAAGCCATGAAAATTGAAGGTTTAAAAAAATCTCAAACATGGTTGCTTTATCTATTGTCTTAGTTGCTTTTTTCTTGTTGCTCAGACAGAATACCTGACACCCAAAGTTAAAGAAGGAAAGGTTTATTTTGGCTCACAGTTTTTAAAGGTTTCAGTCCATAGTTGGCTGGCTCCAAGGCAGGGCGGCGTGGCAGAGGGGCATTGCAGAAGAGAAACAGTTCATGGCAGGCAGAAGGCAGCAAGCAACAACAGCAGCCCTCTTTCTGCCCTTTATAGTCTATCCAGACTGCATGCCATTAGGGTGGGTAGTACTCACACTCAGGGTGGGCTTTCCCATTATCCACACCTAGAACTATGGCTAACCAATCAGTGAACTAATTTAGTAATCACACACACCCTTGATCCCAGCATCACACACTCTAGATACAGACACCTCTGAAAAACCCCACCTATGACCATATGAGGCTTTGGGAGGACATCTAGACACAAGCCACAATATATATATAATATTAAACATACCTGATTATACTCAACATATGAAAGAATCTTTCCTCCACAAAATGTTATTCATGTCATTGTACACATTTAACATTAAAGATCTACTTTCAAAAGGTTAACTCACTATCAAAATTGGAGCCTATAATTAAGGCATGCTTTCACTGGGATTTCTTCTCCAGGCATGTGGTTTCCTGAAACATCCCTCATGACCAAGTGAGACTCTCCACACATTCATCAAATGAAACAGCCAATTTTGCTGAGAACTAGGAAATCAGAAGAGAACTCAGAATGTAAACGGTGCCTGAAGGGCTAGCTCAATGGCAGAGCACTTGCTTAGAATGCACAAGGTCCTGGGTTTGATCTCCAGCACCACACAGAAAAAGTGCAAAGACTGGCATAGTGGCACATGCCTGAAATCGCAGCTATTCAGAAGGCTGAAGCAATAGAATCACAAGCTTGAGGCCAGCCTGGGGAATTTAGTGAGACCCTGTGCAAAAATAAAATAAATAAAATATAATTGGGCTGGGGTTGTAGCTCAGTGCTCCCTAGGTTCAATCTCTAGTATCACAAAAAGAGAGAGGGAGAGGGAAAGGGAATGAGATGAGGAGTAGAGGAGAAGAGGAGAAAGAGGGGGACAAGGGGGTCTCCTCAACAAGGAAAAGACAAATTTGATAACTCAGAGGCAAGAGTAGATGATATTGGTTAGTGTAGGAGAGGAGAGAGATGCTAGATTGAATTTTAGAAGAGAAAAGGGTTTTATGGGCAAGAAAAACTAAACGAATTCCTATTGTCAACAATTGCCTAACAAAGTCATGGCAAGATCCTGGGTCTTCAGAGTCTTGAATTCATTCATCACCCAAGCAAAACCCTTAAGAATTGGGTGGAGCCCATCTCCTCACCAGGGCCACTCCTCCCTTTCAGAAGGAATTGGGTTTTGTTCTTGCTACTGTTGTTTTGTATGTTTGTTTACAATTCACTTACCATATATAAAGACATCCAAAAATTATCCTGGTTTCTCAAACTTGCTATGTTATTCTTCTTTGCTATCATCAAGCATATATTAGCTAAAACCTGGCTGAAAATTCCTTTCCATTTTGTCTGGATGAATGTAGCCAGTGCTCTTCACTCTGTATCTTTCCCCTTTCTCCCATGAAAGTCTTCCTCTGGCTACACCTCCCTCCATGCACACCTACAAGGTTGACCTACATTTGCTAATTAATGGTTCAAAGACTCTCTGATGTCATATAACAGGCTATGTCTCTCAACTACCTTTGTAAACCAAAAGGAACAAAGGCAGTATTACTCCTGAGCTAAAAATTTGGAATGAGAATACTTGAATTACCACTGGGCCTCTGCCATTTACTGTGTGGCCTTTGGAAAACCATTTAACATTAATGAACCTCAGGTTCTTTGTAAGTATAATAAGGATATCTACTTTCTTTATAAGGATCACAAGAATTTAATGAGACAATGAATCACAAAGCATTGAGTAGAATAAAGTCTCACACTGGTATAAAGTCAGGGCTTACTATGTACTTATCATCATCACTTGATTTGTTCCCATTCTCCCTTCTCTAAAGAAAGCCTAGCCCATGTCATTGGTCAGACCTGGGTTCAAATCCTAACTCTCCCACTGACATTCTATACAACTTTAAGCAATTCCTATTATATTGCTGAGCTTCCTGGAACAAAGTCTGGCTGTGGGCCACACCCAAAATTTATTGGCTAAATAAGATACAGTTTCCTTATGGATAATACAGGGTTAAGAAACCCATCTCACCTGACTTTTACAAGAATTAAATAAAATACCTGCTGTAATCCCCATCTTTGGCTTAATTGATGAACTGGTTGCCTTGAAATGGAGAAGATTCATTAGATGTTGGATCAAGAGTCTTTAACTTATGTGATATCTTCTTATTTACCCATATTTCTTCATTTATGTCCCTCCATATCTTTTGAGGGAGGACAGAGTTAAGATATATAACACCCTTTCTCCATCTGAGTTCTAGTTCAACTGAGAAAGAAGACAAACAGGAGTCAAATATCCTCTTTATTAAACTGACTAGGAGACTGTGGCTTATAAAGAGCACAAGTCCTCTACATACAAACCCCCAATGTCAAGCAGATCTATGTACTCTGGAGCACTGGACCACTGAAGGCCTCCCCCAGACCACTGAATGAGACCTGCCCCTCAACTAGCAGGGGGAAAAAAAGGAGTAATGAAGAAGATAGACCATGCCTGTCCCCTTCCCTTCCATGCAGGACCAACCTGGAGGCAAGCTGTGACTTACTAGGGTGTGATCTTGAGCAAATTATTTACCCTTCCTCAGCCTCCCCCTTTCTTTCTTCTTTCTCTCTTTCTTTCTCTTCTTTTTTAATTTAAGGTATATAATATGATATTTTGACATGCTTCTCATAATGTACATAGTAAAATGATTACTATAGTCAAGCTGTCTTAATCACTTTCTCATCACTGGGACAAAATACCAACATCCACAAATTAAAGGAGAAAGGTTTGTTTTGGCTTACATTTTTAGTCCATAGTTGACCTGCTCCAAGGCAGAACAGCATTGTGGAAGCATATGGGAAAAGAAAGCCACTCACTTCATGGTGACCAGGAAATAGAAAGAAGGAGCTGGAGAGGGAGCTGCACCGTTCCGGGTCATGCTTCCAGTGACCCACCTCTTCCGGCCAGGCCCCACTTTGCACAAGCCCCATCTGTGAGCCCAAGAGGCTCTTGGCAGACATGCCAGTTCTAAACCATAACACAAGCAAATCAAAATACCCATCATTTCAGGGTTACCTTTCTTTTTGTGGTGTAATGAGTGAACCTAAAATCTACTCTTCAGAAAATACCAGAGCACAATGCATGTGCAACATGTTCCATGTTGTACATAGCATCTGTAGACTTAATCATCCTATGTAACTACAATATTGTTTTGTGTGTATGTGTTTTGTTTGCTTGTTGGAGTTCTAGGTATTGAACCCAGGGGCACTACTGAGTTACATCCCTAGCACTTTTTTTTTTCTTTGTAACAGATCTCATTAAGTTACCCATGCTGGTCTCAAACTTGTAATTCTCGTGCCTCAGTCTCCTGAACAGCTGAAACCACACGCATGTGCCACTATGTCCAGCTGTTTCTGATTTTATTTGTTTGCTTTTTTGAGATAGGGACTTGCTATGTATCCCAGGCCAGACTCGAATTCACTAGATAGCCTGGGCTGGCCTCAAGCTCATGGTGATCCTCCTGCTTCAGCTTCCCAAGTGCTAGGATTACAGGTGTGTGTCACCACACCTGGCTCTGTTTCTGTTTTTGAGACAGAGCCTCACTGCATTGCCCAGGCTGGTCTTGAATCTGTGAGCTCAAGCAACCTTCTTGCTTCAGCCTCCTGAGTAACTGGGACTAAAAGTACACACAATCACGCCCTTGTAATTGTAACTTTGTACCCTTTGTCAGCTTAAAATGCCAGTAATGACAGTGCCTCCCTCACAGGGTAGTTGTGAGAATTAAATGAAAGAAGGTCTATAAAGTGCTTAAAATAGTAAAGGTTAAGTACAAAACAAATATGAGTTTTATTATCATGAGGTCAATGACTTTGTCATATAAAAAAACTGCAGGCTCTTTAGATTAAAAGGTGAAATAAAATATCATGCTCTCCAAGAGTTGCAAACCACTTATTTTACTTGAATGCAAAGAAAAAATTACAGTCTAATGGGGTTTTTTTGTTGTTGTTCTTTGGTTTTTGTTGTTGTTGTTGTTTAGGATTTTTATTTTAATGGACATGTTTGCAGTACATAATAATTATATTGTTCATGAGAAGTTGGTACATGTACGTAACACAATTTAATTCTTTTTTTCATCCCATTCCCCGCTCCTCCCTTCCTCCTCCTGCCATTTCTTGGTCCCCTTCTTTTTTGTAAAAGATCTCCCTGTTTTCTATAAATTTTTATTTTGTTCTTTAATTATTTATGGTTTTGGTTTCTCATATAAGGTCATGAGGTATTAAAGCTTGTGTGTCTGATTTATTTCACTTAACATTATGATCACAGTGAGCATCCATCTTCTCACAAATGACTTGAGTTTATCCTTTTACATGGCAAAGTAGTACACCCTTGTGTATTAAGCGCCGCATTTCTTTTTCTTTTGTTGATGGACATATAGGCTGCTTCCAAGATTTAGCTATCATGAATTGTGCTGTTATAAACACAAGTATGCATGTATCACTGTAATATGATGCCTTTAAATTTTTCAGGAAGATACCTACAAGAGGAATACCTGAGTCAAATGGCATTTCTAGTTTCAGTTGTTGGAGAATCTCCACACTGATTTCCATAGTAGTTGTACTAGTTTACATTTCCACCAACAATATAGAAGGACACCTTTTTCCCTGCAGCCTCATCTGCATTTATTATTTGATTTCTTTTTTTTGAGATTTATAAAGTATGTTTTTTTCATTAAGTTTATTGGTACATTTTAGGTATACAATATGATAAAATTCATCAGTGGGAATTTGTACCTTTACATGACATATCTTGGTCTTACTTTTTTTCCCCATTCTCCTGCCCTCCCTTCAACCCCTCCACTGATTTTTCTTTTTCTCACATTTTTCCTTTCCCTCCTTTCCTTTCCCCTACTCCTTCAACTTCCCCTTCGGACCTTTTCTTCCTATTTCACATTATCGATTCTACATTTTGATCCTTATTTACACTTTCAGTTTCTCACACCAGAGAAACTATTTGGTATTTACACATGTATGTCCTATTTATTTCACTTAAGAGTATGGCCTTGGGCCAGGGATTTAGCTCAGTGGTTTCACCGCCTGCTACACAAGCTCAAGGACCCAAGTTTGATCCCTGGTTCCAAAAAAAAAAAAAAAGAGCATGGCCTCAATGTGCATTTATTTAGCTGTAAATGTCTCTAGTTTCACATTCTTTATGGCTGACTAGTACTCCATTTTATTAACAACAACAAAAAAAAGCCACATCTCAGCCATCTCATCTTTGACAAAGGAGCCAAACACCCTCACTGAAGGAAAGAAGGCCTCTTTAATAAATGGTGCTGGAAAAAATTGGGTTTCAACTTGCCAAAGATTAAAACTAGACCTATATGTCTCGTCATGCACTAAACTGAAATCAAAATGGATCAAAGATGTAAATATTAAAATGGAAACACTAAACTGGCTGGAAGAGAGGTTAGGTAGAACTCTTAAAGACATTGGTGTAGGAAAAGATTTCATGAACAAAACCTCAGTCGCATGTGAACTAGCACAAACAATCAACAACTGAGATCTCGTCTTATTTAAAAGCTTCTGCACTGCAAGAAAAAGCACCAACAGAGTGAAGAAACAATCCACAATGTGGGAAAAAGTTTTTACCAGCTGTTCCTCAGACAAAGGTTTACATCTAGAATATATAAAGAACTTTAAAAAATCAGACCCCCCCCCAAATTTAAAGACCCAATCCAAAATTGGGCATCTGAAATGAACAGGTATTTATCAGTCAAAGAAGTAGAAACAAAAAATAAACATATGAAAAAAATGTTCAACATCACTGGTCATTTGAGAGATACAAATGAAAACAATGCTGAGATTCTACCTCACCCCAGAAAGAATGGATGCTATCAAGAAATCACCCAGAGAGGCCAGGGATTTAGCTCAGTAGTTCTAGCGCCTGCCTTGCAAGCGCAAGGTCCCAAGTTTGCTCCCCAGTACCGGGGAAAAAAAAAAAGAAAAGAAATCAACCAGTAACAAATGCTGGTGGGGCTGTGGAAAGAAAGGAACGCTTCTCCACTGTTGGTGGGAGTGCAGACTGGTGCAACCACTGTGGAAATCAGTATGGAGATACCTCAAAAACTAGGGTTAGAGGTCCCATTTGACCCAGCTATTCCCCTGCTGGGTATCTTCACAAAAGAATTAAAAGAATCATACCACAGCGATATATGTGCACTGAAGTTCATAGTGGCACAGTTTATAATAGCTGAAACTTGGAAACAGCCCAATTGCCCATCAACTGGAGACTGAATATTATTTGATTTCTTGATGATAGCCATTCTTTCTGGAGTACAGTGAAATCTCAGTGTTGTTTTCATTTGCATTTCTCTAATGACCAGAGATATTGAACATTTTTTCATGTATTTATTGGTCATTTGTACTTCTTTTGCTGAGAAGTGTATATTTGTTTCAGTTGCCCATTTTTTGATTGGGCCTTTTATTTTGAGGAGGGTCTAATATTTTTTAATTCCTTATATATTTTAGGTATAGTGTTCTGTCAGGGAAATAACTGGCAAACATTTTTTTTCTACTCTATAGTTTGTTTCCTCGCTCTGTTGGTTCTTTCTTTTATAGTGCAGAAGTATTTACTTTTATATGATCCCATTTGATTCTTGGTATTATTTCTTGTGCAATTGAGTTCTCTTCAGAAAGTCCCTCCCTATGCCTATACCTATGCCTTCAAGTGTTTTACCTATTTTATCTCCCATCATATTGTTTGTGTTTTAACATTTTAGATCTGTGATCCATTTTGATTTTAGTTTGGTACATGGTGAGAGATATGGGTCTAGATCTAATTTTCTGCTTGTGGATAACCAGTTTTCCCAGCACCATTTGTTAAGATGCTGTTTTTCCTCCATCATGTTTTTGGCCCTTTTGTCAAAGATCAGATAGCTGAATGTGGCTGGAGTTGTTTCTGTATCCTCTATTCAGTTCTGTGCTTTTCTTTTTTTCCAATACCACTGTACCTTTGTAATATAACATGAAGTCTGGTTGTGATGCCTCCTGCTTTGCTCTTGTTGCTCAGAATGGCTTTTGCTATTCTTGCTCACTTCAGGTTCCAAAAGAATTTTAGGATTGTTTTCTCTAGTTCTCTGAGGAATGCTGTTGCTATTTTGATTGGGATTGTATTAAGACTGTATATTAGTTTTGGAAGTATTGCCATTTGGCAATATTAGTTCTGCCTATCCAGGAACAGGGGATATCATTCTATTTTCTTTCTTTTTTTTTTTTTTTGGTACTGGGGATCGAACTCAGGACCTTGCACTTGTGAGGCAGGCGGCACAACCACTGAGCTAAATCCCTGGCCCATCATTCTATTTTCTGATGTCCTCTTCTATCTCCTTTTTCAGAGTACTTTAGTTTTTGTTGTAGAAATCTTTCACTTCCTTAGGTAACAAGTATTTAAAGTTTTTCTTAATGCTATTGTGAATGGTATTGTTTTCCTAATTTCTTCTTCAGTGAGTTCCTTATTGGTGTGCAGGAACATTATTGATTTCTGTGTGTTGATTTTGTATCCTGCTACATTACTGAATTTGGTTATTAATTCTAGGAGTCTCTTGGTGGGATTTTTTTGGTTTTCCATGTAGAGGATTATGTCATCTGCAAATAATGACAATTTGTCTTCCTTTCCTGTATACATCCCTTTTATTTTTTTCTCTTGCTTGATTGCTCTAGCTAATGTTTCCAGTGTTACATTGAATAGAAGTGGTGATAGTGGAGATCTATGTCTTGTTCCTGATTTTAGAGGGAAAGCTTTCAGCTTTTCCCCATTTAATATGATGTTGGCAGTAGGTTTGTCATACGTGGCTTTTATCGGATTGTGATAGAGTCCTTCTATACTAATTTTTGCACGGTTTTTATCAAGAGGGATGTTAGATTTTATCAAAGACTTTTTCTGCATCTATTGAGATGATCATGAGAATTTTTTTATCTTTGCTTCTGTTTGTGTGTTATATTACATTTATTAATTTGCATATGTTGAACCATCCTCCATCCCTGTTGTGAAGCCTACTTGGTCATTATGTGATCTTTTTGATGATTTGCTGCATTCTGTTTGCCAGGATCTTATTGAGGATTTTTTTCTGTTAAATTCTTTTATTGGTACATTTTAGGTATACAATACATTTACGTTTATCATTGGGTACTTGTACCTGTATGTGATGTATCTTGGTTCTTATTTTTTCCCCATTCCCTGTGATCCCTTCACCCCCTCCACCCTTCCCTATTTACAAAGACTTTGTTTCTGTTTTTTCCTTTTCTTATAATTTTTCCTTTCCCCATCCCCTCCCACTTCCCCTACCCCTTTGGGCCTTTTCTTCCTATTTCAAATTATCAATTATTATTATTATTATTATTATTGGTACTGGGGATCGAACTCGGGATCTTGCTCTTGCAAGGCAGGCGCCAGAACCACTGAGCTAAATCCCTGGCCCCTATCAATTATTCATTTCAATCATTTTAATCCTTATTTACACTTTCAGTTTCTCACAACAGAGAAAGAAACTATTCGGTATTTACACATGTGTGTCCTATTTATTTCACGTAAGAGTATGGCTTCAATGTACATCCATTTAGCTATAAATGTCTCTAATTTCTCATTCTTTATGGTGGAGTAGTACTCCATTTTATTTAAAAAAAACACATCTTCTTTATCTAGTTTCCAGTTGATGGGCACTTGGGCTGTTTCCAAGGTTTCGCTATTACAAACTGTACCACTATAAACATAGGTGGACATATATCACTATGGTATGATTCTTTTAATTCTTTTGTGAAGATACCCAGCAGGGGAATAGCTGGGTCAAATGGGACCTCTAGTCCTAGTTCTTTGAGGTATCTCCATATTGATTTCCACAGTGGTTGCACCAGTCTGCACTCCCACCAGCAATGGAGAAAGAAGGGTTCCTTTCTCCCCACACTCCTGCCATTATTTGTTATTGGTTGATTTCTTGATAGTAGCCATTCTTTCTGGGGTGAGGTGGAATCTCAGTGTTGTTTTAATCTGCGTCTCTTGAATGACCAGTGATGTTGAACATTTTTTCGTATGTTTATTTGCTGCTTTTACTTCTTGTCCAAGAAATGTCTGCTCATTTCAGATATCCATTTTTGAATTGGGTCTTTAAATTTGGGGGGAGGTCTGATTTTTTTCAGTTCTTTATATATTCTAGATAGTAGTTCTTTGTCTGAAGTACAGCTGCTAAAATTTTTTTCCCATTTGAAACTATACTACAAAGCTACTGTGATAACAGTATGGTACTGGCAAAGAAACAGACCTGAGGATCAGTGGAATAGATTAGAAGATGCAGAAACAACTCCAGACATACTCAGCCATCTTATTGAGGATTTTTGTATCTATGTTCATTGAAGAGATTGGTCTGTAATTCTTCTGTAGTTGGGTCATCTTCTAGTTTTGGAAACAGGGTAATGACAGCTTCCAGGAATGATCTTGGGAGTATTTCTTCCCATTAAATTTCATTAAAAAGTTGAATTCATTTGGGGGAGCAAGGTGCCAGGGAATAAACTCTGGACCTTGCACTTGCCAGGCAGGCACGTCACCATGGAGATACATCCCTGGCCCAAGAGTTTAATTCTTTATGTATTCTGGATATTAGTTCTCTGTATGAGTAATAGCTGGCAAAAATTATTTTCCATTCTGTAGGTTCTCTTTTCACTCTGCTGGTTTTTCTTTTGCTGTACAGTAGCTTTTTAATTTGATAGGATTCCATTTATTGATTCTCAGTACTATTTCTTATGCAGCTGAAGTTCTGTTCAGAAAGTCCCTGACTACACCTATGATGTCAGGAGTTCTACCTATTTTATCTTCCAGCAGGTTAAGTGTTTCTCTTTTAAATTTTAGTTCTTTGACCCATCTTGATTGTAGTTTAGTACATGGTGACATATCTGGGTCTAGCTTCAATCTTCTGCATGTGGATATCCAGTTTTCCCAACACCATTTATTAAAGAGGTTATCTTTCCTCCAATATATGCTTTTGGCCCCTTTGTCAAAGATCAAGTAGTTGAATGTGCTTGGTGTTGTTTCTGCATCTTCTATTCTTGTCCACTGATCCTCATGTTAGACCTCCAAGGTAAAAGACCCAATCAAACCATGGGCAAGTGAAGTGAATAGATATTTCATAGAAGACAAAGTATTGACAAATGGTCAATAATACATGAAAAAAATGTTCAACAGTTCTGGCCATTACAAAAATGCAAATTAAAACAACACTCAGATTCCATCTTACCACCGAGAGAATGATCATAATCAAGAAATCAACAAGTGCAAGGTCCTGAGTTCGAGCCCCATACCAAAAAAGAAAGAAATCAAATAATAACAAGTGCTGATGGGGCTGCAGGGGAAAAAGGAACCCTCTTACATTTTAGGTGGAAATGTAAACTAGTACAACTACTATGGAAATCAGTTTGAAGATTCCTCAAAAAGCTGAAACTAGGAATTCCACTTGACCCAGCTATTCTTCTAGTATCTTCTTGAAAGAGTTAAAGATGTCATACTACAGTGATGAGAGTAACAACTTATAAGGAGGAAAGATTGATTTTGGCTCATGGTTTTGGAGCTTTCACTGCACGACTACTTGGTCCTCTTGCCTTTGGGCATATGCAGAGGCGGCATATCACAGCAGGAATTGTGTGGCAGAGGAAACTTTTTCATCTCCTGCCAATCAGGAAGCAAAAAAAAGAGATAAGAAAGGACTGGGGTCCCAAACTCCCCTTCAAGGCCATTGCCTTGTTGACCTGACTTCTTCCCATAAGGCTCTACCTCCTAACAGTTCCACTGCCTCCCAATAGCACCACAGGCTGGTGACCAAGTATGTCCATTTACTAAATGGACTTTGGGGAAACACTGAAGAGCCACATGAAACACAGAGCCACCAACTCCTGCCCCAACTTCCCACAGAATTATATATCTCATGTTGCTAAACTGATGTATTTTTTGTTCCCCAAATTCCATTATATATAACTTTCTTGCCTTGGTCCTTTTAGATTACTGTCCTCACTTATGGACAGCTGTGAGGAAACTGTCAAAGAGAAAAATCCTTTTGAGATTTTAAAATATTCTTTTGTCAGTGCTTTTGCTAAACAATGAAGTGAGCAGAGATAAAAAGCCATGGCTGGTTTGATGCTTGTGACATGAATGTGAACTGTACTTTACTAACTGAGAAAGATGGTCAGTTACCCACACAACCCAAGGAAGATTCCTGGTCATCAGTATGCATTATGAGGGCTGCAGGTATTTAAGAAAGAAAAGTGGAGAGAGAAATATTTACTAATTTTTCCTGTTTGAAAATAGGTTATCTGAAATTTAACTATACTGTGGATTCCTAAATCAGGATAGAGATCTGACTGAACAGATCTCTCCTTCCCAAACAGACATGCACAAGATGGTGGCCTCTGGGGTTAAATGGGTAAGTGTTCAAACCTCACTTTTCCCCCTCTTTGTAATATGACCTTGGTACTCAACTGTCAGTATCCTTTTCCATAAAAATGAGATAACAATACCCACTTTACGGGGCTATGAACAGATTTAAATAAAACAATGTGTGTAAACTCCTTAGTACAATCCCCTGCACATATCAGTGATCACTAAATAAAAACTATTAACATTAATATATACAATAATAACAGCAGTGAATGTGTTTCTTATGGAGTACTTCTGGGTTTATGCTTGTTATGGCTTGGGTTTAGATGTCCCCCCACAAAGCCTCATATGGATGAGGTAGGGCTTTCTTTTTCAGAGGTGGCTGAATCTGGAATGTGTGTTGCTGGGATTAAGGGTGTGTGATTACTAAACCACTACACATGAGTGATTGGTTTGGTACCACCCTAATCCTGGTAGTCTGGATGGGATAAAAAGACTGTTAAGGTCCCTTGTTGCTTCTGCTGTCTTCCATCACCATGGACTGCTGACCCTCTGCCACTCTACCTTGGAACCAACCAGTTATGGACTGAAACTTTCACAAACGGTAAGCCAAATAAACCTTTTCCCCTTTAACTTTGGGTGTCAAGTATTTTTGTCTCAGCAATGAGAGAAGTAACTAAGGAAGAATCTGGTACCAGAGGTGGGGTCATTGCTGCAACTGTTCCTGACTGTGTGGTTCAAGAGCCTTTGAGAATGGTTTGTGAGAAGAGTTTTAAAATGTTTGGAGATGACAGCTGGAAAACCTTAGCCTGTACTGTATGGAAGATTTTGGTCAGAGCTCAGAAGACCAGAAGGCAGATAGAAATTCTGCTGGTAAAAACCGGGCTTGGGAGGTTTCTGCTGGGAAGAAGGACCAAATTGATTGTTGGACTCCAATGCGTGTTATACGTTGGCAGAAAGTTTGCATTTTGCTCATGTCCAGAGACTGCCTGAGATTAATATTAAGGGTGGCAGACTAATTAATCTTGTAGAAGAAATTTCAAGGCAGTCTAATGTTGAGGCTATGGCGGGGCTGCTGTTACGGGATTTTAGCCAGATAGTTGTTGAGAATCAAGAGCAAAGAGGCTAACAAAATGATTTAAAATGTTTTGAGTTTGACCAAAAAGAAAACTCCAGTAGAGCTGTAGAGTGCAAAGATAGAGCACAGAAAATCTTGATTGCTAAGAAGAAACAGGAGAATTTCTAAGATGGCCTGAGAGCATCACAAGAAGCAGCAGTAAAAGACTGCAAAAGTAAGACTTTGCTTTGAGGAGACAGCCCCAGGGGACAATGTTCCAGAATGGCTGCATGTTCCAGAATAGCAGCAGCCTAGAGAATTTGTTCCTTGAGATTAGGTTCAGAGTGCTCAGCAATCTGAGCACTCAACCCCTATAGCCAAGAGAGAAAGAAGCCTAGCTACTGCTTCGGCTGGCAGTAGATCCTGGCATTATCCACATGGTGCTGGTTTTAGGAGCATACAGAATGCAAGGGGGGGGGGATGGGTCAGGAAGGCTTCCACCTAGATTTGAGAAGGCGTGGGAGGCCAGGCAGTGTGCCCCTGAGAGGGCAGTGTGTAAAGCTGTGAATATGAAGACAAAAGTGCAGTAAAGACCCCAAAAGTTTAGAGAAGCCAGAAACGTGGATCATCTGAAGAAAACTGCAAGGAAGGTCCAGAGCTGGCCCCAGAGAGAAGCCATGGGAGCTACAACCACCAGCAGTGCCTTAGGAGCACAGCCACCCCAGCCCTTTGGAGTTCACAACTTGCCGCAGATTGCTGGGGATGCTGGAAGTAGAACTGTGAGATTTAATGTTTGCCCTGCTGGATTTTGGACTTGCTTTGTTCCCATTCCTTGTTATCCCCCTGGTTATAACTTTTAGAATAAAAATGTCTATCTTGTGCCATTAAATGTTAGAAATGTTTAACTTTCTTTTCATTAATACAGGCGCTTGCAGCTAAGAGTTTGCCTTATCCCAGGGAAGACTTCAAATTTAGACTTTTTAGCAATGCTGAAACTGTTAAGACTTTGGCAACTCTTAGAAATGGACTAAATGCCTTTTGCATCAGGAGATGTACATGAGTCTCTAAGGGTCAGAGGCTGAATGTTATGACTTGTATCTAGATGTTCCCCCAAAATCTCATGCAGTTGTAGGTAGGGCTTTTTCAGAGGTGGCTGAATTTAGATTGTATGATTGATTCATGGTGCAATGCTAGGCTCAAGGGCACTAAGATTAAGGTTGTGAGTGCTACCCGCCCTAAGTAGTCTAGATAAGATAAAAGAGTTAGAAAGAAGCTGTTAAGATCCTTTGTTGTTTTTGCTACCTTGTACACTCCATGAATTGTTTCACCTTCACCTTGGAGCCAGCGGATTATGGACTGAAACCTCTACAAACTGTAAGCTAAATAAACCTTTCCCCCTTTACTTTTGGGTGTTGGGTATTTTGTCTCAGCAATGAGAGAAAAGTAATTAAGACAGCCATCAAAACCTGAGCCCATTTAGAATTCCATCAAGTAGTCAGTGGGAGGCAGGGAGAGAAAAAATGGTGGATTCCAAACATAATCCAAAATTTCAATTTGACCCAGCAGTTTCAACTATCCCACTTCCCATTCTTTTTTAACCTCTACTAAGAAAGTTACTTCAAGCTCATCTGATGCTTTTGTAGCCCACAGACTCATGGCTGCAGCGGGTTGGTGGTGGGGAGCTTGGAAGAAAGAAGAAAATGCCCGTTCTTCAGGATACCAGATTGGCAAGTGGGACCACAACTTGGCAAGTGGAGGTTTGGCTAGCTCCTCAAGCTAGTATCTTGATGCAGTACACAGACTCCACAACTGTACATAACAGTGCTGTTTATCTACAAGAGTAATTTTGAATACTATTTACCTTTCCTCTACCCAACCAGAGATGGAAGCAATTTTGCTACAGAAGAGTCATGAAACAGAGGGCAATAAGAGAGTGCCAGAGAAGAAATCTCAGAATAGAGGAGTTGACTGTTTTGAACCCTTCACAGTAGCTGTTCCATCTTAATCCTCTCATTCTAAACCACAATCTCAGCTGAAAAAACAAGAGTATGTTGACATTGGATGGATTGAGCCACAAACTATCCAAACCAAGGTTGGAGAACCTGGCTCAACTTTGATCTGAGAGATGGTATTAATTTGGGTCACCATTATATCACCAGTTTCTAACATGGTGCTTGTTAATAAAAAAGGATTCAATAAATACTTGTTGCTGGATTGATCTTCTTTAATAGGGGAATAACAAAGCCAACTGCTGTTCTTTCACAGTAATAACAGCATTTACCTAACAGCTTAGGCACAACAAAAATGTTTCAAATATTTTACGAAATCTATAGGTATAAAGAAAGGGCAGTGGGAGAAAAGTGTGATTAAATCTTCAACAAGTGGGCTGGGGATTTAGCTCAGTGGTTCCACCGCCTGCCTCGGAAGCGCAAGGTCCCAAGTTAGATCCCCAGTGTCAAAAAAAGCAAACAACTTCAACAAGTGATATGTGGTAGTTAAGAATATGCATTTTAGAGTTGGATTTCTACCTACTAATCTAGGGGCACTGTATAAAGTGACAGACTGTCTTAGTTTCCCCATCCCTAAAATGGGGCTAAGAATGCCCACCTAGAAAGATTGTTGACAGGATTAAATGACAAGATGTGCAAAATACATTTACCACACTTACTGGCACATAGTTAACAATAAATGATGACTAATGTTTCCATGCCTTCCAGATCCTGCAAAATTTTTAAGAAAAAAAGGAAAAAATCATGTAAATGTGGCAAAATCTTCATAGCTGATGATTCCAGGTGATGTCATATAGAAGGGTATTATATTGTTTTTTCTACTTTTACATACATTTGAAACTTTTCATAAATAGCTTAAGTTAAAAAGCAGGAAATCCACAATTCCCTTGAAACTAAATATTCAGTCAAGACTTCATCTATTCCTGTAAAAATATTGACCAAACACTGTGTGCTATCACAATGAAGGATGCTCTCTGATCACACAGTACAGAAAAGGAGTAGGTTTGGATGTGCATGCAGTCCCTACACGGGTACACAAGGAATCTGTAGTAGGGCTGCCTCTGAGGATGGAAACAGGGAGACTAGATAACAGAGGTTGAAAAACTTACTTCTCACTATATCCCTCCCAGCCTCTTTCTTTTTGGAAGGACAGTTTTTAGGCAATTACTAAGTCAGAGAAAAGGTCTTGCTACATGGTCTGGATTGGCCTTGAACTCTATTTGTAACCCAGGCTGCCCTGGAACTTGTAGTCATCCTGTCTCAGCTTCCCAAGTTTAGGATTACAGACTGCACCACCATACCTACCTTTATTACTTTTACATACAAAAAACTCAGCTAAAAAAAAAAATTAACACAGTTCAGTGACAAGTTCTTTAGCTTTGCCTTTTCCAGCTTGGCAATTTGAGCCACGGATTTTAAACCTGAATATTACCTCCCCAGTGACAACATACCTCATTGTATCTCCTACTGTAATTCATCCTGATGGTTTCCACCAGCTTACACAGAGTGCCTGTATCCTCTACATAACTGTATGGTGGCAATGGGAATGTATGTCTTCCTGGACATCCCAGCCTGTCCTTAACCTTGATGATCCAATAAGGAACCCCATCTTCTGACACAGGGCAGGCAGAAAGACAGGCAGCTCAATAGGATTCATGTTATGTACAGTCATTACTCGCTAAGGCTTCTCCCTGTCCACCCAGGTGGTGAGGGAAGGACAGGTAGTCTCTTAATGGGATCATGAAATGTACTGGCAGCTTTATCTTCAGCCAAGGCCAACAATCTGTTGCTTCTCTTGCTGTGGCTGTAGTCCACTGCAGCAAGCTTAGGCAGCTTAGGCAGTTGGCAGTTCAAGGACTGGATGAACTGGCTCACCACAGGAGGTACTTTTAAGGCAATTATAGAGGAGAGATCTTTGCTGCCTCCACTGAATGTAGGGGGCCATTTGCCAAAGCAGGCAAGGTCCCTTTGGGGCTGGATGCCCTGTTCAATTGCCAAAACTCTCAGGCCTTTTCTCAAACAGGAAATGTATTGCTTTATTAGCCATATATATATATATATATATATATATATATACACACACACACACACACACATATATATATATATATATGTTTATTTTTTTTTTTTATGATAGCAGGGCTGAGGCCACCTTCTTTCTCTTGGCCTTCTTTCCTTTCAGCATTTTGGGTAGCTAGAGGAGAGTGATATATATTCTCTTCTGTAATGTTGATGGATTTTCTATTAAAGACAAATCAAAAAATCACTGTAAGGGAAAAACAATCCCCTCTCTCAAAGGAAAAAATATCTAAACTGCACATCATAAATACATGCTCATGGACACACACACACACATACAGCATTGGGTTATACAGTAATAGAGCTGAAGACAGGCTGCTGGCAGATTTTAGCCCCCCAAAAAGCATCCCCAGTGGTTATTTGATCTCTCCGATGCCTTCCAGGAGCACAGCCCTAAGAAGGCCCAAGAAGGATGGCTTCCAGAGAGAACATTTGAGTTTCGAGAGTCTTTTGAGGCCATGACTCCTGAAGTATTACCCATGCCAGACAGCCTGAGAATGTGTGC
Source organism: Heterocephalus glaber (assembly GCF_000247695.1). The sequence goes on along the minus strand of NW_004624737.1, from coordinate 3,939,225 downwards.
AGGCATGCATGGATGGCTGGCTTCTGGAGGACTTCTTAGGGAGGAAGCAAGGCTTTGGAAGGCCCTTGAGAGGACTTGCTCCAGGCTTGGGGAGGGCATTTAGAGCAAAATAGAGATGATGCCTATGGCTTGTGGTAAAGAGGGGCATTGTAGGTGTCTTATCTTTAGGAACTGAAATTGAGCTTGCTACAAAATATGTGAGACTTACTACAGCATTGATATGGCAGCAGCTAAAAGAGGATTGATTTTGCTCAGTGAGACCTTCCCATAGCCTTTCATTACCTCCCTCTGCCCTGTCTTGTTCAACCTATCGTCTAATTACAATTTGCTTGAAGATTTTTCACTGTGACTTGCAAGAATATGGTTGACCATATGCAAACAGTGGGTTTTGCTAGATGGCAGAATTGTAAGTTACATTTGTATTCTTTCTTGTTTCTAAATATTCTCCAGCAAATATGTTTACTTTTGTTGTAAAGAAAAGCACAGCATAATCTTTTTCAATGTTTGCATGCAATTTTACTACCAAGATATTAGAAATTACAGCTTTTGGGGGAGGTTATATCAGAAATACAGGGTTTAGGACAGGTACAGTTACCACCAAGGCTTTGAACCTGTCTGTAGACTTTCTTTTTCCTCCCATGTTCTTTAAGGGTCAAAGGTTTAACTTTTACTCTTGATTCTCCTGCCCTGCATTTCCTAACCCCACCTCATTCCCCCAACACCTGCTAGCTGAGGCATCCTCTTGAACCATATTCTTCACTTCAGCTGCCTTTATAAATTAACTTTCTAAACTGGGAAAGCAATACTCCACACCGATAAGCAGAAGTTTCACTAAGACAGATGGAAACATTGAAACGGGACCACATTCACTAGATGATTTGCATACTGCTAGACACTGAAAACAAGGGCCTCTAGGATTCAGGCAAGGTGTTCTTACAACTCCTGAAAAGTTACCTCTGCCCTTGGTCCCAGGCCTCATTCAGTGACCCTCCACCCTGTAGGGCTGTAGCTGTATGAATGGAGGGTGAAGACCTGCCCCAGAGTCAAGCTGCCTTGGTTAAAATCCTTACACTGCCACTTCAGCTCTGGGAACTTGAACAAATTACTTCACTAAGCCTCTATTCCCTCATCTGCAAAATGGGGATAATGCAAATGAATGAGATAATGCATGTGACATCTAGTAAGCACTTAATGGATGTGAGCTATTTTTAATTTCAGTAATTCTACCACTTCTTCCTGATGCTTCTCAACTCTCATATCTAAATATCTCTCACTTAGATGTCTATTTTTAAGTAAAGAATGTTTATTTTTGCTGGACATTGGTATGTACCTGTAGTCCCAGCTACTCAGGTGGCTGAAGCAAGTTCACCTGAACTCACGATTTCAAGAGTTCAAGGCCAACTTGCCACAAAGCAAGACCCTGTCTCAAAGAAAAAACAAAAACAAAAAAAAAACCCAGAACATTCATTTTACTTTTGGATAATTTGAGGAATTTTGTCTGGATTGCATCAGAAGATCTGAAGTGTCACACATTTCCTGATTAATTGGTAAACTGTAGTTGAACGGTTGCTCAAAATAGTGTTCTGTGTATGGAAGAAGGAAGAGGAGAAGACAGTGCAAACCAAAGGTCTTACTGTAGAGAGGACAGATGAAGAAGTCAGTAAGGAAAGGCTCTCTGGAAGAATTCAATGTTTAATTGCGTCTCAAATAACATGATGGTCAGGGACTGGCAAAAAAACATGGTAGGTTATTAGCTATTTAGAACTGCACATCTACAACAATGATCCTCAATGGGAGGCAAGTACGTTCCTCAGGGGATACTTGACAATGTCTAAAGATCTTTTCAGTTATCAAAACTGGGTGGGAGACATCTACTAGGCAGAAGAGAAATATCCTACCTGCACAACAAAGAATTACCCAGCCCCAAATGCCAGTACTGGTAAGAAACTCAGATCTAGTGTTCCGCTTTTGGAGAGAAGGAGATCCTTGCTTTACCTTACCTTTGATAGATGAGGGTTTATGGAAGTTCTTATAATGTTTTCAAATACTCTTATTCCTGGCAATAAACAGTGTTTTCAGGACTAGCTAATGATCACATCCTCTTTTCCTGTCACTACTTCAGGACTCATCATCACTTACCTAATACTCACCCTACAAAAGCTTCCCTCACCTCAAGAAAGGAATCAAAATGTAGTAAAACAGTAGTCACATGTGCTAATGATTAGGTGATATCACCATAAAATTTCGGTAGACTTCTCACCAATGCTTCTTTAGATAAGGCAAGACACTTCACCAGAATGGGCTGCTGTCCAAGCAGACTAAATTAAAAGAGCTTATAACACACTACAAACAACAACAACAACAAAAACTTATCAACATGATTAATCAGAGTCACACTAGCTGTTTGTTAACATATTTCACCAAACAACTGAGGAATGTGACTGCTGGTTGTTGACGCTGGTAACCCAAAACCACTATGCTGTGTTAAATCGATAAATTAGTAAAAAGAATGTTTACCTCCTTTACTGTATGGCTCTGCTGGGTGTTGTTTTACAAGAGGATGAGGCTTGCTTCCAAGAATCTAATGTGTAAGGCCAGGAGGGCTGCTACAGTGGAACTGGGCTGGCACAAAGGAACTGAGCCTGCTATGTGAATGTATTGTTTTACACTGGTCCCTTCAGTGAAAAAGGCCACATTCAGCTTAGAAGCTACTCCTCTACTCTTGTCCTCTAAGAGAGAAAAACAAAGGTTTTACCATGGAGCCATGAGTGTCTCAGGTGGGAACATTAGGATATGTTCTCCAATCACACTCCCTTTTAGAACTACTTGGCTTCAGTAACTAATGCAGGTCTGACATGTGCCAAGCAAACATAAATGACATTCCAATCAACCATCACTGACCAGGAATTTAAGAAAAGCAATAGCTGACTGGCATTTGTAAGAACCAGTAAAGCTGTGCTCAAGGGATGGTTTATGAACTGTTTGAAAGGAGCTGGCACCGAGGTCAGACTTAATGACTTAATGGCTAAGGAAAAGGGCTACTGTTTATTGAGCACTTATTACAACCATTGTGCAAGACACTTTCTTTTGGATCACTTAATCTTTGCAATAGTCTGTGAGACCAGTATGGTTATACATACCTGAATTGCAGATGAGGAAAGTCTTTGGAGATAGGGGTTAAGAAGAATGCTCACAAAATCTGCCTCTGCAAATTTATATGAGTGTTGGTGAGGCCCACAGACTTGTGGAAGCATCCTGAAAGAGACTAAAAGGAATGAAAGCTACTAAAAGAGGGGGTGGTGTAGGCATTCAAGGTAGGGCAGGAGAGATTAAGATAGTCTGATTAGAAAACCATCTGCAAAGGTCCAGAACTCCAATGTGTGCATCCAATAAAGGAATTACTGGCAGCATTTAATAATGGACAAGTCACTTAAAGAGGATATTGGTTTTTCAATTCTCATTTCTTTGTTTGGATTAAATCAGCACGTGTTATATTTGTGCAGCCCAAACTAAGACAGCCTACAAATAAGGAAGAAATTGAAAGCTGGGAGTGACCAAGTGACTTACCCAAGGTGTGGTCTACACACAGAGCCACACCCATGCCCAGGTCTCCTGACTCCTGTGCTGTGCTTGTCCCACTCCACAGCAGCTCACTTTGGCCTGCACCTCCCTCTGCTTTTGCAGAATCCCCAGACCCCACTCAAAGTCTGGCTACTCTTTTGTTTGTTTGTTTTTCTTTTCTAAAGCCAGAATAAAGTTTACTGGCCTCCTTTCATAAAGGCTATTTGGAATGGGGCTATTTCCCAACCCATTAGTCAGAGCGCCTCTCTGCTTCTTTAGAATTCATGATAATGTTAATGACAGTAATAAACTCTATGCAAGGCACTGTACTGAGAGCTTTGCAAGCACTGTCCATTTAAACTCCACAGCAACATTATGAAGTCAACACTATGACTCATTTTAGAGACGTGGCTTTGAGATCTTAAGGCTCAATCATGGGCACTGCTGGAAAGAGCTAGGACACCACACCTGCCTATCCCACTGGAGCATGGGTGGAGTTGATGTGCATTGCCAACTGGTCTCCTTTTCTCTCTCTTGTTTCCCATCACCTAAACCAAGGGGGAGTATATGGCCATACCACCCTTAACGTGCCCGATCTTGTCTTAACCAAGGGAGATCTCTAAGCCTAGGTGCATACAAAAACAAACTGGGAGTCTGTTCAAAATCAGACGCCAACAAACAGACCCACATGCTCTCTTTTTTTTCCTTATATGATGCCCTGCTCTGCCTGGGGCCTTTGTCCACAAGAAGGTATCACCAGATGAGGCCCCCGAGCCTTGTACCTCCAGAGCCAAATTGACAAGCCGATCTTATATGGAAATGCAGTGACCTAGAGCAGTCAAAAATATCTTGAAAAGACAAAGTTGGAAGACTTACACTTCTCAATTTTAAAATTTACTACAAAGAATCTACTGTAAAGCTGAGCATGGCAGTGCATGCCTGTAGTCCCAGCACTCTGGGAGCTTGAGGCAAGAGGATCCAGCCCAGTGTGGGCAATTTAGCAACCTAGCAAGACCTATCTCCAAATAAAAAATGAAAAGGACTGTGGACATAGCTCAATGAAAAGGCTCGAATTCCATCCCTAGTACTGGTTTAAAAAAAATAAAAAAGAATCTATAGCTAATTCCCCTGTTTCTGAATATGTACATAATTCCAATAAATATACTAAGCAGGTGGTATTATAATAATAATAATATGCTCAGGCCTGCAGCTCACCTACTGAATCAGTGTTCTAAGCTACAGCCTGTGAATCTGTACTAAAAACGACCTCCCCAGGTGCTGCTTGGGAACCTCTGTTTAAGTTTGTTGACTTTTCCAGCTGGCTGGAGCCAAAGTGTCTAGGGTGTGAGACCTCCTGCCCTTCTCTTCCCTTCGCAGTGGGCTGCTCAAGTAGTTTTACTTTATATCCACACATCATGTCCTTCAGTGGGAGTGAGGGTACTGTGTTAGGGCAAGGGTCCTGTAAGATGCCTAGCTCTTTAAGAAAATCAAGACTTCAGAGTCCTCCTTCCCAGAGGGAGAGCTGTTACATATAAAGAAAGGCAGGTGGGCAGGAGTCAGGGGAGATGTCATTTCCAGCTTCCCCATCTCCTTTCCCTGGGGAAACACAGTTCTTCCCTGCACATCCCTCAACTCTTTTAGTCAGTGGTGTCCAGCCAGGCCTTGGGTCAGGAAGTGCACAACAGGTTGGTCTATATGATTGAACTGGCTTCACAGCATCTCAGGGGAGGCAGAGCCATGAAAGGTTAGACAAGAATGAGCTGAGGGGTCACTTGGCCATCTTATGGGTGGAAAACTGAGGTGCAGAAATGAGATTAATAATCTTATTTTGGAGGGGGGTATCCTTATTTCAGCTCATATTTAGCTATGGAAAGATTTAGACTCAGTGAAATGTTGAAGAGCTTACCCTGAGTCAAATAGTGTTAACTTAGCAAGTAGATTAGTTAGTTGGCTAGTTATTTAGAACAAGGATTAAACTGGTGTACTGACTGGGTAGGTTTAGAAAGTATAACACTTGTGTCAGTGGGTACACAATTATTTGAAAGTTATTCTCAGAGAGAAGTACTCATATTGCCTAGAAACTTCTTCCCTACCCAAATCTGTCAATATCTAGAACTACAGTTGAGCAGCAGAATGTGGATTCCAGGCATGTGATGAGCCCAGGACTTGCCAATACCTGGGCCTTGGCTTTCATAAATCATTATTAAATCATGGTTGAACTTCATCGGCTCAGCTATTACTCAACTAAATAAATTCTCCTTCTTTTTTTTTTTTTTTTTGGTACCAGGGATCAAATTTAGGACCTTGCACTTGCAAAGCAGGCGGTGGAACCACTGAGCTAAGTCCCTGGCCCTAAGC